>JAGVVM010022086.1:0-12690 GCA_019149425.1 Psidium friedrichsthalianum
GGGCATTGGTTTAGGCCAATTAGGAATGTCTTCTAAGAAATTTCGAAGCCACTCTGCTTCTTCACCAGCCTTATCCAAAGCAATAAATTCTGCTTCCATAGTAGACCTTGCAATGCAAGTTTGTTTGGATGATTTCCAAGACACTGCCCCCCCACCAAGTGTAAACACATACCCACTTGTGGATTTTGTGTCTTTTGTGCCAGTTATCCAATTTGCATCACAATATCCTTCAAGTACAGCTGGATACTTTGTGTAATGCAAAGCATAATTTTGAGTGTGCTTCAAATAGCCCAATACACGTTTCATTGCTTTCCAATGATTGTCATTTGGACTAATTGTAAATCGACTCAGCTTGCTCACAGCACAAGCTATGTCCGGCCTAGTACAGTTCATGACATACATTAAACTGCCTAGTATACTAGCATAATCATTTTGAGCTTTACTTTCACCAGTATTCTTTGAAAGATGTAGATTAACATCTATGGGGGTCTTTGCTGGTATAATATCTAGATTCTTGCATTTCTCAAGAATCTTCTCAATATAATGAGACTGCGATAAAGCTAGTCCTCCAGATGTCTTTTGGATTTTAATTCCTAAAATAACATCTGCAACCCCCATATCTTTCATATCAAACTTACTTGTGAGCATGCGTTTGGTCGCTTTAACAACCTCACTATCACTACCCATTATAAGCATGTCATCTACATACAAGCACAGAATGGCAAAGCCATTATGAGTATTCTTAAAATAAACACATTTATCACACTCATTTATCTTAAAACCATTCGACAACATGACTTGGTCGAATTTAGCATGCCACTGTTTCGGTGCTTGTTTCAATCCATAGAGTGACTTGATAAGTCGACATACCTTTTTCTCTTGTCCTGGAACAATGAACCCTTCAGGTTGTTCCAGATATATTTCTTCCTCCAATCCCCATTTAAGAAGGCCGTTTTCACATCCATTTGATGGATTTCAAGCTTATACACTGCTGCTATAGCAATTAGCATCCTTATGGATGTAATTCTTGTGACAGGTGAATAAGTGTCGAAATAATCCAGACCTTCTCGTTGCTTGTATCCTTTTACCACAAGCCTAGCCTTATATTTATCAATAGTGCCATCCGCTTTCATTTTCCTTTTGAATATCCACTTACATTGTAGTGGTTTATTACCAGGAGGAAGATCAACCAATTCCCAGGTATGGTTTGACAAGATGGATTCAACCTCACTATTGATAGCTTCTTTCCAGAACGGAGCTTCTGGGGATGTCACAGCCTCTTTAAAGGTCCGAGGCTCATTTTCTAACAAATATGTTAGAAAATCAGGTCCAAAAGACTTAGAGATTCTTTGTCTTTTGCTATGCCTAGGTTCATCCTCTATAGGTTCGCTTCTAGGCGTAGTCTCCCTAGGCCTTTTATCATTATTGATTGTCTCATATACTCTGTTATACGGAAAAATATTCTCGAAGAACGAAGCGTCCCTCGATTCAATAATCGTATTAACGTGTATATCAGGGATTTCAGACTTATGAACCAGAAATCGATATGCATTACTATTAAGAGCATATCCAATAAAGACACAATCAACGGTTTTCGGTCCTATTTTAACCTTCTTAGGTTTAGGAACGGCAACCTTAGCTAAACACCCCCACACTTTGAGGTATTTCAAATTAGGCGTTCTGCCTTTCCACTTCTCATATGGAGTTTGTTGTGTCTTTTTGTGGGGTACTCTATTTAAATAAAATTCGCCGTCAAAACAGCTTCCCCCCACAAATTCTGTGGTAATCCAGAACTATTCAGCAACGCATTCATCGTTTCCTTTAACGATCGATTTTCCTTTCTGCCACGCCATTGGATTGTGGCGTATAAGGAGGCGTAATTTGGTGAATAATGCCAAATTCAGAACAAATTTCCTCAAAGGGAAATTCATATTCACCACCTCTATCACTTCTTATCGTTTTAATTTTCCTATTTAACTGAGTTTCAACTTCAGACTTATAAGTTCTAAAAGCATTTACAGCTTCATCTTTACTACTCAGCAAATAGACATAACAATACCTTGAACAGTCATCTATAAAAGTGATAAAATATTTCTTGCCACCTCTTGACGGTATTGTTTTCAAATCACATATGTCAGTATGTATTAAATCTAAAGGTTCGGTGATTCTATTATCTATAGAATGAAAAGGAGGCTTGGAGAACTTTGATTCAACACATACTTGGCATTTTTCACTTGGACAATCAGATTTTGGCAATAGTCCCATGCTCATCAATTTCTTTATTGACTTGTAGTTAACATGTCCTAATCTAGCATGCCATAAATTAGGAGACTCAAGCACATAAGCAGAAACAACTTTATTCATAGAATCATTGTACAACAGTCATTACATTCAGCTTAAACAAACCCTCACTCAATAACCTTTTCCTACATACATCTCATTCTTAGAGAGTACAAACTTGTCAGATACAAACACCAACTTAAAACCATTCTGCTAAGGAGAGATCCAGACACTAAGTTCTTGCGTATGTCTGGCACATGCAGCACATCGACTAGTGTCACGGTTTTTCCAGACGTCATCTTCAGAGCAACCTTGCCAATGCCTTCAACCTTAGAGGTCGATGAATTACCCATATAGAGTTTCTCATCACGTGCCATAGGCGTATAGGATGTGGAACATCCATCTATTGGCGCATATATGGCGAGTTGCTCCAGTATCAATCCACCATTCCTTAGGGTTTCCCACCAAGTTGCACTCGGATATCATAGCAGTCAGATTGATATCATCAACGCCATTGGAAATCTGTTCCACCACATTAGCTTGAGTATGCTTTCTCTTCTTGGCTCTACAGTCCTTGGCACGATGTCCAGCTTTTCCACAATTGTAGCATTTGCCAATGAACTTTTTCTGGCCTTGGGTGGATCCCTCTCCAAACTTTTCCTCTTCTGTTGGGTTTCGGTCCGCCTTCAACAAATTGGCCTTGAGACCTCCAGTTTGCTACCAACTTTCTTTTCAGAAAGTCTATTGTCTTCTTCGATCCTCAATCGAACAATCAAGTCCTCAAGCGATAACTCCTTTCTCTTATGTTTGAGATAATTCTTGAAATCTTTCCAAGATGGTGGCAATTTTTCAATGAAGGCAGCCACTTGAAATGATTCACTAATCATCATACCCTCTGCATGAATGTCATGCAGGATCACTTGGAGTTCTTGGACTTGACTTAAGACGGTCTTGAAGTCGACCATCTTAAAGTCCAGAAATTTGCCGACAATGAACTTCTTCAATCCAGCATCTTCGGTTTTGTATTTCTTGTCTAGACTTCCCATAATTCCTTAGCCGTCTTCAACGGACTATAAACATTATACAGGGTATTGTCCAGACCATTGAGGATGTAGTTGCGACACAGGAAGTCAGAATGCTTCCACGCATCTACTGCAGCAAACTTTCCTTGTCCATTTCTCCTTCATCCAACTTAGGAGCATCCTCGGTGAGGAACCTTGCCAAGTTCAAAGTCGTGAGATAGAACAACATCTTCTGTTGCCATCTCTTGAAATCAGACCCATTGAACTTTTCTGGCTTTTCTCCATGAGTCGGAACAGACGCAACAGGCGTCATTGATGTCGAAGCCATTTCTGTTACGAAAACAGAAATAATTGGCAAGTGAATATATGACCAGACGTAATACAATTTTCTCAAAAATCCAAACAAAACTATTATACTAGTAACATACGATAAGACACGAAGGAAACAATTTCTGAATATATAAAACAGAAATTGTTGAGAATGGAATAAAACGAAAACCACAGAACGAGTAGAGAAAAAACAATATGACACTTGACAAACAGGGTGAATGCGAACACAGAATAGCAAAAATTCGTCTTAAGATTGTTGTCATGGTGTTCCTATGTGTGTGTTCGCATATATCAAAATAAGGCAAATAGACAAACCTGAATGAAGAGCAAATGAGAAATTGATTAGATGATCGATCCGAGCCCGACGAATTCACGTCGTGTCCTTAAGACGAATTTGTCCCCTCCACGGTACCCAAGGTTATGTGGACAATCGCCTCCCAGGATAGAACGGATACAATTTCGTTGAAGCGGTACTTCTTCAACGAGATTTCCTTCGAACGCAACTTGGGAGAATATCGCACAAATGATGAATGTGTGTATGAATTTTCGAAACTGAAGAAGGGCGAATGGAATAACTTGTTTCGGAAAACCGAATGTAATGTTTATTAACATGGTCCTAACGAAGAGTCACGATCGTTTTTTGAGTTCGGTTATTGCCGAATTCATCACCTTTGTTCGGTGTTTGGTTATCGCCGAACGGACACCTTTGTTCGGTTTCTTGACAAACCCGAACCGGTGGCTCGAAGAGATAATACGAATAACAATGTCCGAATAAAAAAATTTCAAAACGGACATGTCTAATTCTGTAAAAAATAAAATTGATGGGAAAAGGATAATTATTGGACCCAGCCCGGCCGGCCCGCCGAACCGAGCCGGCCGGACGGACGGCGGCGGCGGCGGCGCGCGCGCGCGTGAGGACCGGTCCGACTTTGTCCAAGACCTCTCTCCTCCACAAAAGTGGGGTGCCCCTTGGGGCCCAAACCCATTAGTGAGGCTCCACTATTTAAACCCTTTTTCCATCTCTCTTCTATCCCATGTGGGACTATTCATTCACCTTTCTCATTCACTTTTTATGGGCTTTTTGGGCTCCCAAAACCCAACAGAACCCTCTAACACGCATCTACACGCCGTTGGAATTTCTCCTACTGCAGCCGGTTTGAAAATACACTAGAGTACTGGACATACTCATCTATACAATCTTTCCTCTTCTTTCCGTTTCCCAACTGGCATTCGGAATAATTTTTAGGCCAAATTTGATCCGAGTCATATACCCGTGAAGCAAATCCTTTTGGATCGCTGTTGAAACCATTTTTTCATTAGCTGGGCTATGTTCTTTACGCTCTCAAATCCTCGATCCCTTGCCCTTGGACTGGGGTTTTTCACGAGGCCTTTTGCTCGTTGAGGGAGACACTTTTTTGTTTTTAGTTAAACTCGAAACTTCTCACTTGAATTACGTGCCACGCCGCCGTTGCCCAAAATAAAATAAAGATAAAAATGCCATGCACATGAAAAAACATGAAACTGCGCAAAAATGACTTAATATTTTTGGTTAGAGACTGAGGTTAGCCTCTAATTTTTTATAAAATAATGGACAAAATGAAAAATTTAGGTGTCAACATAACCAAACAATGTAATTAGGAGATAATAGTAAATTGAGCATGCTTTTTTCAGAATCAAAACTCATTCGAGCATATCATTCGGGATGTTGGGCAGCATAATGATTTTCACCATCTCTTGTTATACAGAAGCCTGCAGCTCTTTTTTTTTTTGTCCTTCTAAATAATGTCCCCCCTATAGATCTTTAGGACTGATTTCCTTATGAACTTGAGTGTTAGGCTCCCCTTGAATCTGATTAATGATCTCATCCTGAATCTGCTTAGTAGACTCCCCCTGAGTTTGAGAAGGGAATTTTTGTCTAATTTTTTTTTTCCTCTGAAACTTTGCTGATTCTAAATGGAACTTCAGGGATCTCGACAATCATATGCGAATCAGTAATGGCAGTACTCTCTAAAATATCTGGAACTCCTCATTCTTTTTTATCAGTCTTTTTCTTCATTGGTTCTTCAGATGCGGCAAAATTCTCAACATTCGTTTGTTTTTAGATTCGAGAGAGACATTTATTTTTTTTCAATCAAGCTCGTCTCGAATTTAATCAACAAAAGCTCAACAAACTTTTTGTGCAAATTCGGGTTAAAGATATGATGTCTCATGTAATATATAATGCCCTTTCTTTCGAATAAATCAACTATAATAATATCAATATTTGAATTCAAAGCTACTTAACCTTTACACAATGGAAGGGCAGGGCCACTTCACCTGGTGCCAACGACTAAAAATGGCTAGGCCACAAAGGCCCTAGGCGAGGGCTTCGTCGGCCCTCCAATCGTAGGCAAGGCAGCCCTTGTCCATGTCTGGAGAGGGTAGCGACCCTTGCCAACGGCAGCTGACGGCTGCTAACCCTCGCTAGCTAGAATGAAATGGAAAAGAAAAAGAAAAATATGATGTAATTTTAAAAAAAATATTTAAAAATGTCTACATTAGCGCTGCATAGGACTCTTGACTTCAACGTCAAGGATTGCCGTCCGAAATTCACCTGATGGATTCAACTAGCATAAATGCAAAATGTTTAGGACTGAATTGACCCAATTAAAAAGTTGATAATTCAATTGATACAAATGTAGTAGATTTAGGACTTTTTCGGTACTTTTTCCTAAGGATCTCTAAGAACTTTGAATAGTTCTACTTTTATTCGTTTGATTCATAATAGCATAATGAATTAGAATTTTATACATATGTATTGATATATCCCAATTTTTTTTTCGAGTTTCTAACTCAACTACAGAGTACTCGTATTTTAAGCCCGATTAGCATATCTTACAATTTATATGAAATAATGAATTTGTTCAAACTTTCGAATTACGACAATAACCAGCGAAGTGGTAGGTGTCGTGACCTGGCTCTACCCCTTTCAAGAGTTTGGCAGGTTTAGAGGTATTATTTATTGATATAGGCGCGAATTCTATAAGTCTTATCCCACGTGACGTTAGATTTTGTTTCATGATTAGCAATCTAAAATGTTATTAGGAATTGCCACTAGCCTATCGGAGTAGGTTAGAAACCAACTGAGATATCAGAGTGTCATCTCAATTTCTACTCAACCAGAGTTTCTAGGGTTGAGGATTTATTTATCCTAACTAGATAATTACGCTCTTTTGATACCTAATCAATTAATATTTCACAAGATGATTACACATTCTGCATATCATTTTAAGCTTACGAAGTATTTAACCAGTGCTAGATGATCATGCATAATGTTTTCTTGTCATTTCATGCTATTACTAATTTATCTTTAACCAAGCATATAGGAAACGATTACCATGTATATCAAAAGACAGTGTTGTAATACGCACTCATCAGTAAAAAATGTCAATATAAAATGGAATGAGCACATGCAGATCAAACATATAATCGCAATATTTTAAAAAAATAATTCGATATGCAGATCGGATACACAGTAATCAAATCAGATTAGACGTCGGTCTTCAATTACCAAGTCTCAATGAGCTATTATCTCCATAGGCATCACCGTGATCGCCACATTAGAATATTAATCTCATGTATTCAAGCATTGGAACTTGTATTACTCAAAGTATATAATCAACGAAATTCAGTCAATTAAAGGATAAAAGAGCATCTCAAATTAAACTCTAATCATCATGCTAATTTATCTATTGAGACATTCATTGCTAACCAAATATTCACCAAAATATTCACATACGAAAGCTAGTCAAGCTATAAGAATAAAGCAGAACAAATACATCAACAATCAAGTTTATAAGCATAATTAGACAATAGAGGCAAATAAAGGCATTTCCTACATATTTCCTATTTTATTTTATTTCATTTTATGGAATTTTTTATTTTTTAAATTATTTATTTTAAAGGATCCGGGTCAGGTCTTGTTCTCTGACCCAAGACCAGACCCTCACTTGTCTAGGTCTTGGGCTGATGCCACAGCCCAGCTCCAAGGAATAAAACCACACAACCCCAGCAGCCTCTCCTCCCTGCCACATCAGCCCGTCCGATCAGCCCAAACGACCAAAAGGAGCAGACGTGGGAAGGCTTGATCATGACTGTTCATCATCTTCTTCCCTGCACGTCTGTTCTGTGGCACCTTCCGGCGACGTCTTCTCTGGACAGACCAAGAGCGCCGGTCGTTGGACGCCGAGTCGTTTCCGGCGGGCCGCCGGACTGACCCGTCGCCTGGTCACTTCACCACCGCAGCTCTGCATGCCGTGAAGACCGGGCCTCCACACAGCCGCGACCAACCACGCCGCCGACGACTGGTTTGCGAGGCCAAGTGAGGTGGCGCTTGGAGGCTCCGGAGGAAAAAAAAAAAAACGAGTTGTGGGCATCATCACGATTCTTAGAGGAGACTCGTGGTGCTGCTTTGGGCGAAGTTGGCTCCATCCAGATCTCTAGGTCGCAAAACAGGGGTGTCGGGATCGGCGTACGTGTCTCTGCGTCCTCGTTGACGAGCCGATATGACAGCCACAGCGCCGGCGGTGAACACCAGAAGGGACGGGGCTGCTTTTGCTCACTCTCGCTCTTCGTTGCTCTCTCTTTTTCCTTTTCCTCGTCGCACGAGTCCTCTGCAAGGCACGATTGTATCACTCCTCTCCCGTCGACACCAGACCTTGCTCGTCTCACCGCCGCGCCGTCGCCAGGTCCTGCTTGCATAAAGTGGTGAGCCGACGGATCCGCAACTCGGTTGACGTCAAATCTGCCAGCGGACTAGATTCTTGTTGTCATCCATGGCACCTTCCCCGTATTCACTCGGCCGCCTTGAGCCGAAGATATCGGACCATCAGCGACCGAGCCATCTTCCTCTTCTTCTGCTCTAGACTTTTCTCTATCTTCCGCCACTCTCTCACCCAAGCTTTTCTCCCCCAAATTATTACTTTCTACTCGCCAAATCTTATCTTCCCTCACTTTCTCGCCCGAACTTTTCTCCCCACGTTATTACTTCCCACCCAGCTTTCACCATCTTCTTCTTCGGTACACATCCATTCCCAGCCACCTCCATAATCAACGCACAATGTGCTTGATCTCCAAGCATTTGCGACTGGACTTTGTGCACAGGAAGAACAAATGTTGCTAAATCCAGAGAAACCCCAAGAACAACAGTTCTTGATACTGCAATACGGAGAATCTAGCATTGAGTCTCATGACTCTTTCTCAGTTTCTCTCTAATTGCAGGCTCACAAGGAAATTAAAAAAAAAAAAAAGCAATCTTTTTCATCAACATCACCACCATGAAACAATCTCTGTAATATCTAGAAAACGAAGAAGAAGAAGGAACCGAGGCCATTGGGGTCTAGATCTTGGGATCTTTATTTCATCGATTCTGGATCTCTCCTCCTCCTCCGCCTCCTCGTTCTCGTTTTTCTTCGCATGCCCTTGCTAAGCTCTCTCACTACGGCATTACATCAATCAATCAATAAGCTTTGGCGGACGGCGACGATCACCTGTCGCGATCGAAGTTCTGGGCATAGCTCATGAAATGGCACTGACAGGTCTGGGGGTGGTCGACGCCGACGACGAAGAAGAGAAAAGTGTAGAGCGGAAGAGAGAGAGAGAGAGGAGGAGAGGGGGTCAGTAACGCTGACAGTAACGGGGAAGAGATAGTAACGTGGATCTGTAACGTAGGGGAGAGAATAATAGTGGGACCCCGTGAACACGTGTCTCCTAATGAATAGACTGTCATAAAGATGAGTTGGCAAGCCAAGGCCACGTCATAGTTTCTCGAAAAAGAGATATCGTGGGACCGGAGGAGGGAAGGATAGAAAGAAACGTGAGAGAGGAGGAGGGAGAGTGACGTGTGTGAGTGAGTGAGGGCCCGGTCAAAAAGACAAAAAGAGAGTGACGTTGGCTTTAAAGAAGGAAATAAAACTAAGGAAGAATTTTTTTTTTTTGCAATTTTTGTTTTATATTTTTGTTTTTATTTTATATTTTAAATTAAACAAGAAAGGACACATATTTAACAAATTTGACATATTTTATTTTAACAAAGAAAATAAAATACGAAACTTCCAAAATTAGGCATCAAATTCTCCAAGCCTTCATATCCGAAATGTCGATCAACATCATTTTTTGGACATGGCCTTGTAAAATGATTGTGGGTTGAATTCACGCATCGCTGTTGAGCCATAACAAGCCCATGAACACCCATTAGCTCACATAAAACAACCTTTAAAACTAACATTTCAGAAGCTGATTTACTAGAACAACAAAATTAAAACACTCATAGTACCCTTCCTAGGAAAAACACCTAATCCTAGGAAGCTTAGTTACACGCCAGTCCAAACAAGAGCGCACTCATAAAAATTAAAAAAAAAAACTCAGTAGAGCAACAACACTAATCAATCCGGGTTAGTCCCCCAATCGATCCGGTGCATGATCTTGGCCACCACCGCCTCAGCCTCCCTCAACAGGCTGACGCTCATGTTCAGCTTATTGCGCTTCGTTGCGACCGATGGTGCTTCCTCCAGCATCCTCTCGATGCCGCCGCCATTGAGGCCGATCAGCTCGTCCACAATCTCCGCTTCCATCTCGTTGTTCACCAAGTTGTGCACGTCGAACTGCAGATGCAGCGCCATCGAGTCGACGAACCTCCGCAGCACGATCTTCCAATACGCGGTGATCCTCATCTTCACATTGAACGCCTCCTGAATCTGCTCCTTGCCATCCCTCAGCTCGCTCACGTCGACCACCCCTATCCCTTCGAGGTAAATTTTGCTAGAACATGACTTGCAGTTGATCGCGTCCATGAATGTGTTCTGCTGGGACATCAAGTTGTTCCACTCCGACATGTACTCAGGGTTGCAAGTGTAGTCCGTGAGCTTCTCCATTTTGACAATCTCCATCATCCTGTCCTTCGCCTTCTCCTTCGTCTCGTTGATCAGATTGGATGCTGCTCTTTTCATAGGCCACTGAAGCTGAGGATAATTCTCCGAGTGTCGCATCAACACTCGAATCACAACTCCCTCAATGTACTCCCAAACACTGTCAATGAAACTCGGCGGCTTGCTCGATATCCCCTTCACCTTCCGCTGCAAAAGGGTGAGAAAGGCGGCACGAGGGAGGAAGTTCGGGAGCCTGATCCCTTTGGCCTCGTTTAGGACCTCCAATTCCTTCAAAAGGAAGTTGGTGCTCGGGTCATTCTCAGGACAGTTTCGGAGCTCATCAGAGAATTGGTTCAGCCTCTCCACCAGCCTGGCCGTGCAGTGCATGTTCTTCTCTTCCGGTACTCGTCGAACTCGCCTCTCAGCAAGAGTTTCCTCAGCGACTCCTTCGCTGACCCCAGGATCTGCATGAAGGCTGTCATGGCCTCCGCCAACGAGGACAGATTCTTGGGCATCCTCTTGAGATCGGCGACGCTCGCGTACAGCTTGTCGTTGATCTTCTTGACGATCTCCGGCAAGCATTTGGCCATGATGTTGGCTTGGATCTGCGTCAGCTTCTTCGCCAAGACAGGCACACCACGATGGACTTGTCGATCTTGCATAGCAGAGGGTGCGTGTCGAACAGCTTCGCCTCTTCCAGCCTCGCTTCTTCGTAGGACTCTTCACCAATCCTGTTTCCTGACACACACATAACCAAGCCCTATATTGACATCATCGGCAGTCACCTTCTCGAGCAAGCCCTCCGGAGCTTTATCGGCCTTCGTGACGACGGCCAGAGTCCTCTTGCCGGTCTTGTCCACCGTCTGCAACACAAAACAGATTATCATCTGGACTCATTTGCTAGAGTTGTATGAATCATTCCACCAGTTTTTAATTGATATGGAGACAAGTGTGGCTAGAGTATACTTACTTGAGACATCCTTATGGACTCGCAAGTGGAGAAGTCGACCGTCGCGGACAAGACATTGAGGATGATGCTCTCCTCAGGCCCAATGTACTCCATTATCATCTTCGAGATCTGCTCGTAGATGTTCTCGGGCTGGCCGTGCACGGGCACTCTCGTGATTCCGGGCAAGTCGACCATGGTCAAGTCCGGGACGCCGTCCTTCTTGACGACCAGAGTCAGTGGGGTGTTCGATATGCCCTTGCCGGAGCCGGCGATCTCGTTGGTGGCGGCATTAATGGCCTTGGAGATGTTGTCCTCGTCGGTGGGGACGACTTTCCCGTTGAACTCAAGGTAGAGCTCGGGGCGGTCGGGGCGAGGGTTGTTCTGGAGCCGCATGATGAGAGGGACGCGGGTGCAGATGCCCTGCCCCCGCGGCAGGTCGATGCCGGCGAGGGACTCGAGGACGCTGGACTTGCCGGAGGACTGGTCGCCGACGACGACAATGGTGGGGAGCTGGATGCCCTCCTCCATGACCTTGAGGTTCCGGAGCTTATCGATCGCGTCGAGAAAGGGGCGGATCCGGTCGTTGTAGGAGGCGGCAAGGGGCACCGCGTGGGCGACTGGCAGCGGTTCCGGTTCGGGTACCAGGCGGAGAAGAGTCCGGTTGTCACCCATTGCTTGCAACATCTCGAATTTTTTTTACACCTCGGATGAGTTTGATCGTGAAACGAAGGTGGTGATTCCGTTCTATGGAGTAATGAAGTTGTTGATGGTGGTGGGTGGTGTCCAATTCCAGCAGCGAGGCGGTAGGGGTGGCCACCGGCTATATATAAAGCGCGGTTGGGTTGGATCGACATTATACTTCTACAAGTAAAAGTTCAAAATTTTTATTTTCAAATGTTAAAATTACTAAAATTAATGAAAAAAACCTCAAATAATGGAGGAGGTGGGAAAATTTACGTGAAAAAAACATGAGGTCAGGAAAGAATAAGTGGAGAAAAGGTAAAGAATTGTTTAATTTTTGGTTGAATAAAGAATTGTTTATTGAGTTGTTTGAAGAGATTTAATAAAATATTGAAAGGAAAGAACATTGACCAAGACAATTTTTGTCCCTCATGATGGAGTTGGGTGGAAAAAGGAGAGGGAAAGGGGCGGGGGAGGGGGGGGCGGGGGTGGGAACTTTGTCCCTCATGATGGTAGTTTTGTT
>JAGVVM010022088.1:0-20014 GCA_019149425.1 Psidium friedrichsthalianum
GGAATCCTAGAAGCGTTACACGGTCCAAACAAGAGCACACTCATAAAACGATAGCCAAAAAAAAAAAAAAAATCAGTAGAACAACAACACTAATCAATCCGTGTTAGTCCCCGATATCGATCCCGTACATGATCTTGGCCACCACCTCCGCAGACTCCCTCAACAGCCCGACGCTGTTGTTCAGCTTTTTGCGCTTCGCCGCCACCGACGGCGCTTCCTCTAGCATCCTCTCGATGCCGCCGCCATTGGGCCGATCAGCTCGCCCACGATCTCCGCTTCCATCTCGCTGTCCACCAAGTTGTGCACGTCGAACTGCAGATGCAGCGCCATCGAGTCGACGAACCTCCGAAGCACGATCTCCCAATACGCGGTGATCCTCATCTTCACATCGAACGCCTCCTGAATCTGTTCGTTGCCATCCCTCAGCTCGCTCACGTCGACCACCCCTATCCCTCGAGGTAAATTTTGCTAGAACATGAGCTATAGTTGATCGCGTCCATGAATGTGTTCTGCTGGGACATCAAGTTGTTCCACTCCGACATGTACTCAGGGTTGCAAGTGTAGTCCGTGAGCTTCTCCATTTCAACAATCTCCATCATCCTGTCCTTCGCCTTCTCCTTCGTCTTGTTGATCAGATTGGACGCTGCTCTTTTCATCGACCACTGAAGCTGAGGATAATTCTCCGAGTGTTGCATCAACACCGAATCACAACTCCCTCAATGTAGTCCCAAACACTGGCAATGAAACTCGGTGGCTTGCTCGATATCCCCTTCACCTTCCGCCGCAAAAGGGTGAGAAAGGCGGAACGAGGGAGGAAGTTCGGGAGCCTGATCCCTTTGGCCTCGTCTAGGACCTCCAATTCCTCCGAAAGGAAGTTGGTCCTCGGGTCATTCTCAGGACAGTTTCGCAGCTCATGGGAGAATTGGTTCAGCATCTCCACCAGCCTGGCCGTGCAGTGCATGTCCTTGTTCTCCTCTTCCGGGTACTCGTCGAACTCGCCTCTCAGTAAGAGTTTCCTCAGCGACTCCTTCGCCGACCCCAGGATCTGCATGAAGGCTGTCATGGCCTCTGCGAACGAGGACAGCTTCTTGGGCATCCTCTTGAGCTTGGCGACGCTCTCGTTCAGCTTGTCGTTGATCTTCTTGACGATCTCTGGCAAGCACTTGGCCATGATGTTGGCTTGGATCTGCGTCAGCTTCTTCGCCAAGACAGGCACACCAACGATGGACTTGTCGATCTTGGACAGCAGAGGGTGCGTGTCGAACAGCTTCGCCTCTTCCAGCCTCGCTTCTTCGTAGGAATCTTCACCAATCCTGTTCCTGACGCACACATAACCAAGCCCTATATTGACATCATCGGCAGTCACCTTCTCGAGCAAGCCCTCCGGAGCTTTATCAGCCTTCGTGACGACGGCCAGAGTCCTCTTGCCGGTCTTGTCCACCGTCTGCAACACAAAAACAGATTATCGTCTGGACTCATTTGCTAGAGTTGTATGAATCATTCCACCAGTTTTTAATTGATATGGGAGACAAGTGTCGCTAGAGTATACTTACTTGAGACATCCTTATGGACTCGCAAGTGGAGAAGTCGACCGTCGCGGACAAGACATTGAGGATGATGCTCTCCTCAGGCCTAATGTACCCCATTATCATCTCCGAGATCTGCTCGTAGATGTTCTCGGGCTGGCCGTGCACGGGCACTCTCGTGATTCCAGGCAAGTCGACCATGGTCAAGTCCGGGACGCCGTCCTTCTTGACGACCAGAGTCAGTGGGGTGTTCGATATGCCCTTGCCGGAGCCGGCGATCTCGTTGGTGGCGGCATTAATGGCCTCGGAGATGCTGTCCTCGTCGGTGGGGACGACTTTCCCGTTGAACTCCAGGTAGAGCTCGGGGCGGTCGGCGCGAGGGTTGTCCTGGAGCCGCATGATGAGAGGGACGCGGGTGCAGATGCCCTGCCCCCGCGGCAGGTCGATGCCGGCGAGGGACTCGAGGACGCTGGACTTGCCGGAGGACTGGTCGCCGACGACGACAATGGTGGGGAGCTGGATGCCCTCCTCCATGACCTTGAGGTTCCGGAGCTTATCGATCGCGTCGAGAAAGGGGCGGATCCGCTCGTTGTAGGAGGCGGCGAGGGGCGCCGCGTGGGCGACCGGCAGCGGTTCGGGTTCGGGTTCGGGTTCGGGCTCGGGCTCGGGCTCCAGGCGGAGAAAGAGTTGGTTTTTACCCATTGCTTGCAGCCTCTCGAAATTTTTCTTACACCTCGGATGAGTTTGATCGGTGAAATGAAAGTGGTGATTCCGTTCTATGGAGTAGTGAAGTTTGTTGGTGGTGGTGGGTGGTGTCCAATTCCAGCAGCGAGGCGGTAGGAGTGGCCACCGGCTATATATAAAGCGCGGTTGGGTCGGACCGACATATTATATTTTTACAGGTAAAAGTTCAAAATTTTTGTTTTCAAGTGTTAAAATTACTAAAATTAATGAAAAAAACCTCAAATAATGGAGGAGGTGGGAAAATTTACGTGAAAAAACATGAGGTCAAGAAAGAATAAAGGGCGGAGAAAAGGTAAAGAATTGTTTTTAGTTTTTGGTCGAATAAAGAATTGTTTATTGAGTTGTTTGAAGAGATTTAATAAAATATTAAAAGGAAAACCAAGGCAATTTTTTGGCCCTCGGGATGGGGTGTGTTTCATAGGTTGGAGAAAAGGTTTACGCTGCACCTTTCTTTGTGTTTCAATTCTAAGCTATCTCAATGTGAAAATAGGCCGATAAGAAATAAACAGGTCAATTTAGGTTAGATCATAATCCAACCCAACTCACATATTTAATGGACCTAAAATTTTTGTATTGCGTTTACTGCAAATTTGTACATGTATGGACGAAAAACAGAAAATTAAAATGACCAATGTTCCTTAGGAGAAGCCATTTTTCTCGTCTTTGCGATCCAAATTATCCAATGTAACATGGTATTAGCATCGGTCTCTCGTTGGTCACCCATCCTCTTTGGCGACGGCAAAGCAATTTCAGCTGCAATAATTATGCAGTTCACTTGAAAGGCACTAAAAATTAGAGAAAATTCCAAATAATGATCCAAGGTGCTTTTATTTTTTCAAATAAAGACCTAAAGTAGTCACGATTATTTCAAAAAAGGCATGATCTCGCCGGTCGTTCAAGGGCATTTCATCAAAATACAAATTTAACATAATTTTAATTAAGTTAATTTTTTTAAAAAAAATTACAAGTAAAAAAAAAGGATTATGGGCATGAGGGATGAGTTTTTCTTTTTAATTTTTACAAAATAGAAAAAGAAAAAGAAAAGAAAAGTAATTTTTTAAAAAAAATAAACAAGTAAGTGACGAAAATGCCACTAACCAACCAGTGACTTAAGGCTTTTTTAGATGGATATAATCACTTTATTCTCTTATTTGAGAATAAGATCTATTTTTGTTGTCCGGTTAAAATTGGTTAACAATATTTAGAAAAAAACCAAAAAAGGTCGCATCAAACTGATTATCTCCCTTTTGCGTGTCGGAAATCAAATTTTTCGTACAATTTTTTCTTCGCCGCCGGTACACCGTACGATTGGACAATTCAAGAAGCAGGAATTTCGCCTTCCTCTCACTGGCAAAAGCGGTTTGTCTCCTTCTTTGGTTAGAAAAAAGAAAAAGAGTTTTGGCACTTTTTTTTGTGTGTGTGTCAGAAATCAAAATTTCCGTACAATTACTTTATTGATTATTTTCTATTTTTCTTTTTACCTTTTTTTATTTTTTATTTATTTATTTTTTTCCTCCCCAGGTCATCGCATGCCTCGCCGGAGCCACCGTCGGGCACCGTCGCCCGTGCCGGCGTCGGTCGAGGCCGGCCACGCCAGCCCCGGCGAGGGTAGCCCGAAAATGGCTGCTGCAATTTCAACTGTCGGAACTGTTAATGGGAAGCCGTTACTTACGTTTGTTCCGATGATCTTCTCTACCTGGTCCTTCGTTTTCTGTTCAGTTTCTTATGTTTTGTTGGTTTTCCAGCCGATGCTCAGCAACGTATTGTTGAGTGGTTCAGCAAGTAGAGTCGGTAGATTGTGATCCGTTTTCCTATTTGTCGTTCTTTAATCTTTGATGGTCGATTCTGTAACTAGTATGAGATGGTCTTGCCTTGGAGAGAGATTCTATTCTAGTGCCAGTGGACTTATGTTGGCTTATGTGATGGAGTTCATGTGCTCTGATGCAGTTGAGCTTCAACATCTCGAGCTTGGCGATCTGCCCAGCTCAGGCTTGTTGGGCAACAGCCTGAAGAAGGCGAGCTCCAGGATCACCAACCCGAAGCCTTCGTCGCGAAGCTTGAGGTTTTGCGTCGAGATTGATGAGGGAAGCAGACTGAGAAGGAAAAATGCAGAGGCCCGCTTACAACACTTCCGATGACCAGCAGGACATTACCAGAGGGAAGGGCATGGTCGATTCTCTGTTCCAGGCTCCTACGGGAGCCGGAACCGACTATGCCATCATGAGCTCTTATGATTATATCAGCAATGGTCTTTGCTAGTTAGTAAATAAGCGATCGACAAAATGCTTTTACATGGTTATTTTGATTCACACAATTAGAAACGAAGGTCAAATAATCGACCAAACTCAATAATTGTATCGCCCTTGATTTATATATAACCTGGATAATAACATGGATGGATTCTACATCGCTCCTACTTTCATGGACAAGCTCGATGTTCATGTTAGCAAGAACTTCATGACCTTGCCGAACATCAAGGTTAGAAGCTTGAAGTTCTCGTACTGAGACAAACATGTAGAAGTTTGGCCAGACTAATCTAAATTGAATGACTCGAATGATTAATCTGATTTTCGATTAGGTTCCCCTAATTCTGCCGACTTCAGCGTTCCTCATCGCCAGCAAGGTGAGCTCTAATGTTAGTGTCTTTCATCGTCACCAGCCAGGTGAGGGGGCCCTCGCCCGACACCAACCCGGGTGAGGGTATCTCGACATCGCCTAGGCGAGGGCTGCCTGAGGCTGATGATGGCCTGGCGAGGGGAGGAAGGGGGAAAGAAAGAAAAAGAAAAACATAAAATAAAAGGCAAAAAGAAAAACAAAACAAAATAAAAAAGCAAGGACAAAAATGCCCTTTGGCTAGGCCCTTTTTTTTGAAACAATTTGAGCACTTTAGGCCCTTATTTGAAATAATGTCCACTTCAGACTCTTATTTGAGAAAAGAATGAAACTATGGGCCCTTTTTTGGAATTTTAGGATAAATAACACATATAATCCATCAACTATCATTCAATATGCAATATGGTCTCTAAATTTTAAATTTGCTCAATACGATCACTGAACTTTAGCTCAATGTGTAATGTAAACACTAAACTTACATTTGTTCGATTTGGCCTAGTGTGCAATATCGTTTCGAAACTTTTAACTTGTTCAATATGATCATTGAGTTTTTTTTTTAATAAATGTTCAATTTAGTCCAAAAACTGTATGGAAATGTATAATATTGTCCTGATATTATACATCAGGTTAAAGTTCAGGAACCACATAAAATAAATATAAAGTTCAATAACTACATTGTGCATTGGGCCAAAGTTTATGGATTATTTGTGTCATTATCCTAAACTTTTAAAACGAAAAGACTTCTAACAAACAAATAGTTAGAAACAATGAGGATTTGAGTTGATTTCATACTTGTTAAGTTTCAAGAGTGTGGCCTAAATGTGGCAATTAGTCATTCGAGATCAAGGTTGCAATGCGTTGTAATTGAATCCATGTCTCCGTAGGTACCAAGCATAAGTCGACGAACCAGGGAAGGAAAAAAAAAAGATTAAATCTTGGAAAAAAAACTCAAAAAATTTATGAATAAGAGTTTTTTGCCTAACAACTACAAGTAAGACATGTGTTCTCAAGATGAATGCCCTCCCACAACGCGGAATGAACAGTGAAAAATATATTAGAGAGTTTGAATAACTACTTATTAGGTACGGTGTTCCAGAATTACAAGAACAAAACATTGCTTGTTTACTTGGTGGCTTGAACATAGATACTGCTGCTTTAGTTGAACTTTAATTATATTGATCTTTCGAAGATGTTTTGCAAACTTTCCATAAAAGTGGAGAGACAATTGAAGCACGACAACGGCTTTTCTACCAAGCTTCCGGCTAAAGGTACATATTTCTTTGAGCACGTGCTCAAAGAAATATGTACCTTTAGCCGGAAGCTTGGTAGAAAAGCCGTTGTCGTGCTTCAATTGTCTCTCCACTTTTATGGAAAGTTTGCAAACATCTTCGAAAGATCAATATAATTAAAGTTCAACTAAAGCAGCAGTATCTATGTTCAAGCCACCAAGTAAACAAGCAATGTTTTGTTCTTGTAATTCTGGAACACCGTACCTAATAAGTAGTTATTCAAACTCTCTAATATATTTTCACTGTTCATTCCGCGTTGTGGGAGGGCATTCATCTTGAGAACACATGTCTTACTTGTAGTTGTTAGGCAAAAAACTCTTATTCATAAATTTTTTGAGTTTTTTTTCCAAGATTTAATCTTTTTTTTCCTTCCCTGGTTCGTCGACTTATGCTTGGTACCTACGGAGACATGGATTCAATTACAACGCATTGCAACCTTGATCTCGAATGACTAATTGCCACATTTAGGCCACACTCTTGAAACTTAACAAGTATGAAATCAACTCAAATCCTCATTGTTTCTAACTATTTGTTGGGTTAGAAGTCTTTTCGTTTTAAAAGTTTAGGATAATGACACAAATAATCCATAAACTTTGGCCCAATGCACAATGTAGTTATTGAACTTTATATTTATTTTATGTGGTTCCTGAACTTTAACCTGATGTATAATATCAGGACAATATTATACATTTCCATACAGTTTTGGACTAAATTGAACATTTATTAAAAAAAAAACTCAATGATCATATTGAACAAGTTAAAAGTTCAGAAACGATATTGCACACTAGGCCAAATCGAACAAATGTAAAGTTTAGTGTTTACATTACACATTGAGCTAAAGTTCAGTGATCGTATTGAGCAAATTTAAAATTTAGAGACCATATTGCATATTGAATGATAGTTGATGGATTATATGTGTTATTTATCCTAAAATTCCAAAAAAGGGCCCATAGTTTCATTCTTTTCTCAAATAAGAGTCTGAAGTGGACATTATTTCAAATAAGGGCCTAAAGTGCTCAAATTGTTTCAAAAAAAAGGGCCTAGCCAAAGGGCATTTTTGTCCCTTGCTTTTTTATTTTGTTTTTTGTTTTTCTTTTTGCCTTTTATTTTATGTTTTTCTTTTCTTTCTTTCCCCCTTCCCTCCCCTCGCCAGGCCATCATCAGCCTCAGGCAGCCCTCGCCTAGGCGATGTCGAGATACCCTCACCCGGTTGGTGTCGGGCGAGGGCCCCCTCACCTGGCTGGTGACGATGAAAGACACTAACATTAGAGCTCACCTTGCTGGCGATGAGGAACGCTGAAGTCGGCAGAATTAGGGGAACCTAATCGAAAATCAAATTAATCATTCGAGTCATTCAATTTAGATTAGTCTGGCCAAACTTCTACATGTTTGTCTCAGTACGAGAACTTCAAGCTTCTAACCTTGATGTTCGGCAAGGTCATGAAGTTCTTGCTAACATGAGACATCGAGCTTGTCCATGAAAGTAGGAGCGATGTAGAATCCATCCATGTTATTATCCAGGTTATATCTAAATCAAGGGCGATACAATTATTGAGTTTGGTCGATTATTTGACCTTCGTTTCTAATTGTGTGAATCAAAATAACCATGTAAAAGCATTTTGTCGATCGCTTATTACTAACTAGCAAAGACCATTGCTGATATAATCATAAGAGCTCATGATGGCATAGTCGGTTCCGGCTCCCGTAGGAGCCTGGAACAGAGAATCGACCATGCCCTTCCCTCTGGTAATGTCCTGCTGGTCATCGGAAGTGTTGTAAGCGGGGCCTCTGCATTTTTCCTTCTCGGTCTGCTTCCCTCGTCAATCTCGGCGCAAAACCTCAAGCTTCACGACGAAGGCTTCGGGTTGGTGATCCTGGAGCTCGCCTTCTTCAGGCTGTTGCCCAACAAGCCTGAGCTGGGGAGATCGCCAAGCTCGAGATGTTGAAGCTCAACTGCATCAGAGCACATGAACTCCATCACATAAGCCAACATAAGTCCCCTGGTACTAGAATAGAATCTCTCTCCAAGGCAAGACCATCTCATACTAGTTACAGAATCGACCATCAAAGATTAAAGAACGACAAATAGGAAAACGGATCACAATCTACCGGACTATACTTGCCGAACCACTCAACAATACGTTGCTGAGCATCAGCTGGAAAACCAACAAAACATAAGCAACTGAACAGAAAACGAAGGACCAGTAGAGAAGATCATCGGAACAAACGTAAGTAACGGCTTCCCATTAACAGTTCCGACAGTTGAAATTGCAGCAGCCATTTTCGGGCTACCCTCGCCGGGGCTGGCGTGGCCGGCCTCGACCGACGCCGGCACGGGCGACGGTGGCCCGACGGTGGCTCCGGCGAGGCATGCGATGACCTGGGGAGGAAAAAATAAATAAATAAAAATAAAAAAAAAGGTAAAAAGAAAAATAGAAAATAATCAATAAAGTAATTGTACGGAAATTTTGATTTCTGACACACACAAAAAAAAGTGCCAAAACTCTTTTTCTTTTTTCTAACCAAAGAAGGAGACAAACCGCTTTTGCCAGTGAGAGGAAGGCGAAATTCCCTGCTTCTTGAATTGTCCAATCGTACGGTGTACCGGCGGCGAAGAAAAAATTGTACGAAAAAATTTGATTTCCGACACGCAAAAGGGAGATAATCAGTTTGATGCGACCTTTTTTGGTTTTTTTCTAAATATTGTTAACCAATTTTAACCGGACAACAAAAATAGATCTTATTCTCAAATAAGAGAATAAAGTGATTATATCCATCTAAAAAAGCCTTAAGTCACTGGTTGGTTAGTGGCATTTTCGTCACTTACTTGTTTATTTTTTTAAAAAAATTACTTTTCTTTTCTTTTTCTTTTTCTATTTTGTAAAAATTAAAAAGAAAAACTCATCCCTCATGCCCATAATCCTTTTTTTTACTTGTAATTTTTTTTAAAAAAATTAACTTAATTAAAAATTATGTTAAATTTGTATTTTGATGAAAATGCCCTTGAACGACCGGCGAGATCATGCCTTTTTTGAAATAATCGTGACTACTTTAGGTCTTTATTTGAAAAAATAAAAGCACCTTGGATCATTATTTGGAATTTTCTCTAATTTTTAGTGCCTTTCAAGTGAACTGCATAATTATTGCAGCTGAAATTGCTTTGCCGTCGCCAAAGAGGATGGGTGACCAACGAGAGACCGATGCTAATACCATGTTACATTGGATAATTTGGATCGCAAAGACGAGAAAAATGGCTTCTCCTAAGGAACATTGGTCATTTTAATTTTCTGTTTTTCGTCCATACATGTACAAATTTGCAGTAAACGCAATACAAAAATTTTAGGTCCATTAAATATGTGAGTGGGTTGGATTATGATCTAACCTAAATTGACCTGTTATTTTTCTATCGGCCTATTTTCACATTGAGATAGCTTAGAATTGAAACACAAAGAAAGGTGCAGCGTAAACCTTTTCTCCAACCTATGAAACACAACCCCATCCCGAGGGCCAAAAAATTGCCTTGGTTTTCCTTTAATATTTTATTAAATCTCTTCAAACAACTCAATAAACAATTCTTTATTCGACCAAAAACTAAAAAACAATTCTTTACCTTTTCTCCGCCCTTTATTCTTTCTTGACCTCATGTTTTTTCACGTAAATTTTCCCACCTCCTCCATTATTTGAGGTTTTTTTCATTAATTTTAGTAATTTTAACACTTGAAAACAAAAATTTTGAACTTTTACCTGTAAAAATATAATATGTCGGTCCGACCCAACCGCGCTTTATATATAGCCGGTGGCCACTCCTACCGCCTCGCTGCTGGAATTGGACACCACCCACCACCACCAACAAACTTCACTACTCCATAGAACGGAATCACCACTTTCATTTCACCGATCAAACTCATCCGAGGTGTAAGAAAAATTTCGAGAGGCTGCAAGCAATGGGTAAAAACCAACTCTTTCTCCGCCTGGAGCCCGAGCCCGAGCCCGACCCGAACCCGAACCCGAACCGCTGCCGGTCGCCCACGCGGCGCCCCTCGCCGCCTCCTACAACGAGCGGATCCGCCCCTTTCTCGACGCGATCGATAAGCTCCGGAACCTCAAGGTCATGGAGGAGGGCATCCAGCTCCCCACCATTGTCGTCGTCGGCGACCAGTCCTCCGGCAAGTCCAGCGTCCTCGAGTCCCTCGCCGGCATCGACCTGCCGCGGGGGCAGGGCATCTGCACCCGCGTCCCTCTCATCATGCGGCTCCAGGACAACCCTCGCGCCGACCGCCCCGAGCTCTACCTGGAGTTCAACGGGAAAGTCGTCCCCACCGACGAGGACAGCATCTCCGAGGCCATTAATGCCGCCACCAACGAGATCGCCGGCTCCGGCAAGGGCATATCGAACACCCCACTGACTCTGGTCGTCAAGAAGGACGGCGTCCCGGACTTGACCATGGTCGACTTGCCTGGAATCACGAGAGTGCCCGTGCACGGCCAGCCCGAGAACATCTACGAGCAGATCTCGGAGATGATAATGGGGTACATTAGGCCTGAGGAGAGCATCATCCTCAATGTCTTGTCCGCGACGGTCGACTTCTCCACTTGCGAGTCCATAAGGATGTCTCAAGTAAGTATACTCTAGCGACACTTGTCTCCCATATCAATTAAAAACTGGTGGAATGATTCATACAACTCTAGCAAATGAGTCCAGACGATAATCTGTTTTTGTGTTGCAGACGGTGGACAAGACCGGCAAGAGGACTCTGGCCGTCGTCACGAAGGCTGATAAAGCTCCGGAGGGCTTGCTCGAGAAGGTGACTGCCGATGATGTCAATATAGGGCTTGGTTATGTGTGCGTCAGGAACAGGATTGGTGAAGATTCCTACGAAGAAGCGAGGCTGGAAGAGGCGAAGCTGTTCGACACGCACCCTCTGCTGTCCAAGATCGACAAGTCCATCGTTGGTGTGCCTGTCTTGGCGAAGAAGCTGACGCAGATCCAAGCCAACATCATGGCCAAGTGCTTGCCAGAGATCGTCAAGAAGATCAACGACAAGCTGAACGAGAGCGTCGCCAAGCTCAAGAGGATGCCCAAGAATCTGTCCTCGTTCGCAGAGGCCATGACAGCCTTCATGCAGATCCTGGGGTCGGCGAAGGAGTCGCTGAGGAAACTCTTACTGAGAGGCGAGTTCGACGAGTACCCGGAAGAGGAGAACAAGGACATGCACTGCACGGCCAGGCTGGTGGAGATGCTGAACCAATTCTCCCATGAGCTGCGAAACTGTCCTGAGAATGACCCGAGGACCAACTTCCTTTCGGAGGAATTGGAGGTCCTAGACGAGGCCAAAGGGATCAGGCTCCCGAACTTCCTCCCTCGTTCCGCCTTTCTCACCCTTTTGCGGCGGAAGGTGAAGGGGATATCGAGCAAGCCACCGAGTTTCATTGCCAGTGTTTGGGACTACATTGAGGGAGTTGTGATTCGGGTGTTGATGCAACACTCGGAGAATTATCCTCAGCTTCAGTGGTCGATGAAAAGAGCAGCGTCCAATCTGATCAACAAGACGAAGGAGAAGGCGAAGGACAGGATGATGGAGATTGTCGAAATGGAGAAGCTCACGGACTACACTTGCAACCCTGAGTACATGTCGGAGTGGAACAAGTTGATGTCCCAGCAGAACACATTCATGGACGCGATCAACTATAGCTCATGTTCTAGCAAAATTTACCTCGAGGGGATAGGGGTGGTCGACGTGAGCGAGCTGAGGGATGGCAAGGAACAGATTCAGGAGGCGTTCGATGTGAAGATGAGGATCACCGCGTATTGGGAGATCGTGCTTCGGAGGTTCGTCGACTCGATGGCGCTGCATCTGCAGTTCGACGTGCACAACTTGGTGGACAGCGAGATGGAAGCGGAGATCGTGGGCGAGCTGATCGGGCCCAATGGCGGCGGCATCGAGAGGATGCTGGAGGAAGCGCCGTCGGTGGCGGCGAAGCGCAAAAAGCTGAACAACAGCGTCAGGCTGTTGAGGGAGTCTGCGGAGGTGGTGGCCAAGATCATGTACGGGATCGATTCGGGGACTAACACGGATTGATTAGTGTTGTTGTTCTACTGATTTTTTTTTTTTTGGCTGGGTGCTTTGTTTGGCTATCTTTTCATGAGTGTGCTCTTGTTTGGACTGGCGTGTAACTAAGCTTCCTAGGATTAGGTGTTTTTCCTAGGGAGGGTACTATGAGTGTTTTAATTTTGTTGTTCTAGTAAATCAGCTTCTGAAATGTTATTTTTAAAGGTTGTTTATGTCAGCTAATGGGTGTTGATGGGCTAGATATGGTTCAACCTGAGTGATGCGCGAATCCAACCCACAATCATTTCACATGGCGATGTCCAAAAAATGATGTTGATCGACATTTCTAAGATGGAGGCCCGAAGAATTTGATGCCTACTACTTCATTGGTTATTGCTGTAATTCGAATGTATGAACGAATCCGTTATTTCATAATAATGTGTAAAATATGCTAGTCGGACATAAACGTCGAGCATTATGTAGAATGAATCGAACAAATAAAAGTAGAACTATTTCGAGTTCTTAGAGATCCTTAGGAAAAAGTATCAAAATAGTCATAGATTCTACTACATTTATGTTAATTCAAGTCTAAACCTTTTAATTGGGCCAATTCATTCCTAAGCATTTTGCTTTTGCACCAATTGAATCCATTAGGAGAATTTGGATAGAAATCCTTGACATGAATGCCGACCATCTACGCAATGCTGATGTAGACATTTTTAAATATTTTTTTTAAAAAATTACATCATATTTTTCTTTTCTTTTTTCCATTTCATTCTAGATAGCAAGAGCAAGCAAGCCCTCGGCGGTTGTTGGCAAGGGTCTCTGCCCTCTCTAGACATGGAAAGCCCTGCCTTGCATGCGGTTAGTGTGGCGGCGAAGCCATTGCCCAAGGCCTTCGTGGCCCCGCCATTTCTAATGCCAGTTCTGGGTGAAGCGGCCCTTGCATAGATTTGCCCTCACTAGCAGCTGACAAGGGTGGGCGAGGGTTGTAGTAACCCCACCAATCGAAATGTAATGAAAAGAACTAGAAAAAAAATTTAAAAAAATTATATTTCTTTTAAGAAATCATTCAAAATGTTTGCGTAATCGCTGATTGACGCCAGTAGGACATTGATGTTTCCGTCTGCTTTTTGCAATCAAAATTGGCCGGATGGTCTCCATTGACACAAATGTAAAATTTTTAGAACTGAATGGACCTAATTAGAAGATTTAAGACTGAATTGGAACAACATAATAAATTTAGAACTTTTTTGATAATTCTTTTTGCACGAACTTTCTTGGTACTTTTTTTGTTGCACGAACTTTTTTGGTAATTTGTGAGTGTGTAATTTTCATCCATATTAGCAAAATTGGTTTCTGAGATCTTGGAGCCTTGGAGGCCGTTCGGTTGTAATTATATGAACAGTTTTTATTTGTTTTTTCAAGCAAAAGTAATAGTTTTTTCACGTGAAAGTACCACTTATTTTTATTTTAAAAAAGCTAAACTAAACAAAAGCCAACACAATCTATTACCGTGAAATCAGAACGTTTGTGCTTATTATAATCGAAAAGTGATTCCATCTGTCCATATTCTAGATCGACTAATAAAATATTTTGACGTCAAATGACCACTAATTACTTCTATATAAGAACGTGCCTTTTTTTTTCTTTCTTTCTAACGAGATCAATTGAGATTCCTTAAAACTATCTTCAAATCGGGAGAATTATCAAAAAAAGTCATAAACTTATTACAATTTTGTCAATTTAATTTCACACTTTTTTTTTACTAATTGAGTTATAAATATTTTGCAATTATGCCAATTCAGTCCATTTGATAGGTTGGAACTAATGTGACATATTTTTAATAATATTTTAATATTTACAATTGTGCCAATTGAGCCCTAAATCATTGGGATAAATGCTTTTTTTCCTCGTGAAAATGCATTGTTATCTTCTTATTCTGTATTCTTTGAAACAAGCACTACTTCCCCCCATCTCACTAAGGGAAAAATCCAAATAATGGCTTAAAGTGTCTTCATTTTCTTGAATAATAATCTCAAGTGGACCTTGTTAAAAAAAAAAAAAAGGCTCGAATTGCTTTCATTATTTCAAAGAAGAGCCCAACCAATGTCATTTTCATCATTTAATTTTTTTTTCTTTTCATTTTTCTCATTTCTATTTTCTTCTTTGTTGTAGCCGACGAGAGTCCATGACCCTCACCGGCCATTGGCGAGGGTGGCCTTGCCCAGGCCTTGCTATCGCGAGTGAGGCGACCTTGTCCAAATCTGGCGAGGGCTAGCCTCACCTGTAGCTAGCAAGGGCTGCCCCCACCCTACCTAGCGAGGCTAGCCCTCACCTTAGACTGGTCATTGATGAAAAAGAATTGAAAAAAAAAGGGAAAAAATTCAAAAAAATATAACTGACGAAAATATCATTGATTAGATCTTTTTTTTTGTTTGAAAAAATGAGCACACTTTAGATCCTTATTAAAATAAAGTCTAGTTCATCTTTATTTAAGAAAATGATGGCACTTGATGCCCTTGCTTGAAGGTTTCCCTCTCACTATTGGTGTATAAACGTTTTGCAGAGAATTCCAATGATAGGACATTTTATCAAGGAGCTTTGCTCAACCTAGCTTGATACTGGTCCGGAGTAAGAGCTCGTAAGGTCCTAGCCTTCCCACTAAACTCCAGGATTTTTCTTGTTGGATATGTAACCCAACCTCCTTATCATATGCATCTTGGCCAACGTTCCTCTCTAAAATATTATTCAAAACACGAGTAAGTTGGGAATAAATCCTTATTATTTCCTATGTTGTGGAGGCAATATACCCATATTATTAAATAAATGGGAAAGGAATAATCAATCTAGATTTCTCTAACACAATTCATGTGTATGCTGCCACAATAGACATTTTTTTTTGGTTGAATCAATAGACATCTTAAGTGATGAGATTATCCCTATTAAAAATAGGAAAATGTATCTAAACAAATGCTCCATTTGTTTTGTGAAAAATAATTTTCATAAAAATATATATTTTTTGAATATTTTGGCATTCGTTTCATGCAAATTAGATGAGTCAAGTAAAATATTTTTCACACACGAAAGAAAAATTCAAAAGTTGGGAAAATGGTTTCCTTTTTTGAAGAGAGGGATCATTTGTTCTAGAATTTAATTTCAACGAAAACCACACCTTAGGGTTTCTATATGCTTGCCACCTCACAACCTTCTACTGAAGCAGAAGTTCTTGAGGGAGAGAGACCCTCTCCCTCCCTCGCCTCCCCCCGTGCACCCCACCTACGCCCCCCTCCATCTCCTGTTCTGAGTGCTTACTCCAGATAGTTGACTACTTCACAAGTCTTTAAGGTTTCTTTGTTGTTGTCTTTGGCAGTGGCTTATCTAAAGTGTTTTGTGATTAACTGTTATTTATTTTGTAGCTCTTCTCTCTCGATCTAGATTTGAGAGCTTTTCTATCATATTATATATATATGTGTATATGTGTGGTTTTGAGATTTACAAGATGTTTTTTTATGTTATTTCAACATATTGGTATTATCGTGGTTTTTGTATAGTAATGATGCCAGGAATGCTGAACCTAGGCGCACATTGTCTTTTGTCAAAATTGTAGTTACTTGAGAGGAATTTCTCAACGTGTGCTCATCGCTACTTATGATGCTATATTTGGTGACGGCCGTCGTATGAGCTTTGATACTACAACAAATCCGTCTTTGGAGGATGAGCCAGTCTCTGCAAGTAATGGCAAGTTGATTCATTTTCAGATTTACTTGTTTTATTTTATTTGTCGGATTCGCATATTTCTCTTAAAGTTATGTACTCTTTTTGTCATATGAAACGAAGATTTTCGTTCAGACCAAAAAAAAAAAGAGGTGAATCATTTCCCCCACCTTTCTTCCCTTCATTTCTACACCTTCATTTCCATTAAATATTAAAAAGTTGATTTTTTATTAATTGTTTTACATTTTAATTTTAAAAATTTTATTTTCTTGCTTTATTCATTTTATTTTAATTATTTTTTTCTTTTTTGCTTTGTCAGGCCACGAGGATGGTTGGAGCCCAAAGGCAAGTGAGCCCAAGGCTCACCGCCCAATCCCTACAAGCTCGAGCTTGCTTGGCCTAGTCCCACCAGAAAAAAAGAAAATTAAAATAAAAGAGAAAAAATTAAAACAAACAAATCAGATTTAAAAATAACAAAAATTAAATCTAATTCTTGTATCAAACAGCAAAAAATATTTTATAGTTTCTTTTCAGATTTTAGCCAAACAAACGAAAAATATTGTGACTTCTTGGGAAATATTTTCAAGACACACCTTATTTTTGCGAAACGAAACAAAGCCAAAAGATCGTTCATAATGTGAACGCAAGACTATTGCGGTGTGTATATTTCATTAGGGTTAAAATTTTATCAATTTTGATCCCTAATTTTCGGAAAAAAAAAAAAGGCATGATAGATCTTTTAGGTGAAAATATTCGTGTCAACCCAAGTAACACCGACATCACATCACAACTGCACAATATACACAACACGATGACATGTTATTTCTAAAACATAGAGAATTCTAACATGTTGGGACAGTTGTATATTAAATGTATATTTTTATATATACATGATAAATTATCATATGTTATATAAAAATATTAAACGGTGGTTTCTTCTTCTTTTTCTTATGTTAGGAATTTAAGAGTAGGGTTTTTCTGGGACTGATGGGTATATTAATTTTGGGACGGTTTGGTATATGACTGAAGTAATGTATGTTTGTTAAAATATTTATATTTGACACTCAATCTATTGAAATACTTAAAATTGACCCCACGCGTGTTGAATATACTGTCGAGATACTAGATTTGGTGTCGTAGCATGCCTAAGTGTCGTTCCCTGTTGGTCGTACATCGGAAAGTGTAGAAGTGCAGTGCCGAGAAAATTGGTACATTTTGCCCCTAAACCCCTCGAAGAGTGCCGATACTTCTTAGATTCAACTGTCAATAGGATGTGCAACCTTTTAAGATTTGTTCATTGAAGATCTGTTACAAGATACTCATTACTCACTGGCCTAACGGAGATGAACACGATTTGACATGCATTTATGACCTTAAATACCGTGGAGTATTTCAAATTTCCTAAAGCCACGAACCCTGGTACTAAAAGTAAGTGGACTGCCAAGATAGGAATTGATAACCAATGCTTGAACATCAGTTCATCAAAACTCTCGAGATTGGATTTATTCCGCTAAAACTGAAACAAATCGTGATCCGACAAAATCGAACGTGGTCGACTTGTTATATCAAGTTCATTGAAATCCAATATGAAATGTTTCATCAAGTCACGTAAGGTGACTGCAATTGTGACGTGTTCCGCCCAAAATATCGTAAGAATATTTTTCGAGTTTGTCCAATTCTAACGAACCATGATAATTGCATATCGATTGGGTTATAAAAGTTAGGAAATGAGACGATCCTAGGACACGATGGACCGATTTCATTTAGAGAAAATTTCAACAACGAAAATAAATTGCGGTACAGACATAACAAGACCTGTCGTCACCAATCATGACTTGTACATTACAAAATTAGTAGGAAATTTTTTGTTTAAAGTTATGACAAGACAAAACGCAAAATAATGACTTGTCATGTTCTCAAATATCATGATAGTATTTTAAATTTTCCAAACCGTAATTGATCCATGATAATATAAAGCAAGTGAACAACCAATAGGAAACGGTGACTACACTTGGACATCGGTCTATCGGTATTTTGAGGTTTATTGTGCTCCAACCAAAATGAATTGGGGCACGACAATATTAAATGTTTTTGACTTGCTATGATTTAACTTAGTGTGATGCAGTTTGTGGGGGCGGGCAAGTGTCTTTTTTAGTGATTATGGAAGGAAGTGCAGATAGATCAGAGTGTATGAGATAAATGTCGATGGAGAATGTAAAGCACAATATATTATAATCATCATAAGGATTCTTATTCTTTGACGAACTAAGATAACCCATCAGCTTCATCCCAACCAATATTTTCGAGACGTGCTGAAAAGTCGAAAAGTAATTTAAACTCGATTTATTAATGAACACATCTCAGGACATAGGAACTCTTTTTCTCACTTTTTTTGCTTTCAAACTAGAAGCAAGGAAAAAATGAGTCATTTGTTTGTGTCGACTCTTTTAACCTTGTTTCCCTCAAAAAAAAGTTTCCTTACTCGTGTTTTCCCTCTAAGGTTGAAAAATGAGAATTTAAGAGGAACCATATAATATGTTTTATAATAAGTTTTGTCCTTCTTGAATGAGTAAGTAGTTTTAGGCCATTATGCATGAGTTTTTCCTATCAAATTGCCAGGTCTTCCAACAAATAATGGCGTGGCATCCATAGAATAACTTCACATCGAATCTGTTCTTGATAATTCTTCCTAATTGAAATAATGATATGAGAGCTTATTTGGTTACCTTAAGCATCCATTTTCTTCAAACCATTAGAGCTTGTATGAGTGAAGGACCTCGGTTTTGATCTTCAAACTTGTGGATTGCATTCGTGAAACTTTCCTGCATACAATGGCTTACGTACACTAAAATGTCAAAATTTGTGTACGATACTTACTTTAGTACCAAACATCAAAATGATCACTTACGTACCAAATTTTTTGAAAAATGATCATGTCAGTACTAAAATTTTCAAATGATCACTTAAGTGCTAATTTAAAAGAAAGATCTCTTAAGTTCTATTTTTTTGAAAATGCTTGGCTTCAGTACCACTTTAGAGTCCGCGCTCAAATGGATACTAATAAACCCATATCACACGGCCCACGTTCGGATTTTTCGTCGAGCCACATTAGCTTAAATTGGGTTGCACAAATAAAGTGTTTTTTTAAAAAAAATTTAGCACTTGAAGTGACATTTTACAAAAAAAAATTGACGCTTAGTGATCATTTTTGAAAGTTTTTTGGCATTAAATGAGCACCATACATAAGTTTTGCACTTATAGTGTATTTTTATTTTTTCAACGACAGTCCACTTACACACTTTTTTTTTGGTTAATATGGTGCATATGTTTGAAAAAATGTTCTCTGCCTTTGCTCATCTGTTTCTCAAGTAATCATTGTGTGGAGAGCCCGTCGAAGAACTTGTACTCATCAACATCAACGTGTTCCACAATACCCTCCTGCTCTCAGTTCCAGAATCATTTTTGTTTTCATTTTTGCTCTATCTCTTGAAGTTCGAAAGTCTATCTCTGGCAGTTTTCTTGAAGAATCATAACTCTTCGATTGGACCTCGGCTTGAGTGTCTATAACCATTTCATTTTTCATAGTCTTTTTGATGTTTCTTTGACAATTTCATGGCTTATCCACTCTTCTTTATTCATGTGTGTCGAACATCATGCAATTGGGTTCGTTAGGAATAAGGATGCTCAAGAAATATGTACCTTTAGTTGGAGGTGGCAAGAGCCCTTGACTGTGCTTCCAATTGTTTCTCCACTTTCATGGGTTAGTTTGCACGAGCATTGTCAAAGATGATATGATTGAAGTTCAGCTAAAGCAGCAATAATCTCATTCAAGCTACCAAGTATGAGCAATGGTTTTCTTGCACTTCTGGACACGTGGGCGTGCTAATAAGGATTTTGTGGCAACTTCCTATTATATTTTTCACTAATTCTTCTGCGTGTTGTGTGGAGTAAAGTTCCAATCTTGAGAACAATGTATATGTGGTAGTTGTGTAGTGGGGCAGAGAAGTGCTCTTTTCCATAGAATTGTCTTGATTTTTTTTTATTCACAGAGAGTAATATGTCAATGTGGTTATAA
>JAGVVM010022089.1:0-10570 GCA_019149425.1 Psidium friedrichsthalianum
CCTATCGAATTTGTTGAAATTAAATTAAATTGGATTTAATTTGATTCTTATTTTTTATCATGGACGTACGTGCATATGATGCGCACGCACTCTTAAATGGGACACATATTGATGTATCCAAAATGCGCGCATGTAGTCGCACTATCTTGTTTTTATTAAATTATATGTAGATATAATTTATAAATATATTTATATATTTTTAATGTTATGTTGCACGCACATATTGATGTGCGTGCAACGAACATGGTCTACACAATTGTGCTGACCATGAGCTTTATTATAAAACAAAATAAAAAAAAGTAAAAAGTGCATTCAATTAGTTGAATGCACGTGGTTAGCAACTCTTGCTGACTTGTGCAATGCACGATCAGCAACCGCTGATCGTGCATTTGTGCTAAAAATGCACAACACGGACGATCAGTTACCATTCTTGATCATGCGCGTAGTGCATTGCACCTCTAAGGTTTTAATCTGCAAAAAGTTGCATATGTGGTGTAGTAACCCGTGTGTGCAATTTATCAAAGAGTCTACGCAAGAAAGTTAGAGAAAATACCAGAAAATTCTCTCTATATTTTTTTGTTTTCGCGGTGACCGAAAAATCAAGAACGTGGAGAGTTGTCACAATGAGATTGCTAGCACAATCAAGTATGGAGTTTTTCCACATCGTCTTTCATCCGTTCATCGTACGATTGGTGGTGTTTCTGAATTAGAGGTCCGACGCTTGTAGGACTCGTATCGAAAAATATTTGGACTAACCCATTTCAAGCACGCTACAAGAGGTAATATGTTTAGCCATCTTCGTTTAATTCATTTTTTTATTGAAACGCACGAACAACGCCTTTTGAGATACATGTATGGGTTTTTATTTCTGTTGCATTTATTGTTAATTTTTGCCTATGCATGTTACATAAATCCCAACAGCAACACCCTCCGGCCAACCTTGTCTACCATGTGGATTGACACTGACGTGTTGAAAAGGTTCACAAGCCCGGTGATGATTGTTGAGAGCAAAGCGGCGTCGTTCCCGAACCCGACTGTCTGGAACAAGAGTGGGGCATAGAACATGATAGCATTGATCCCGATGAACTGCTGGAACACCTGCAGCACTATGGCTATGACAAGAGGGGGCCTGCTCAATGGCCTCATTAGTTTGCAGAACGGGTTCTTCACTCGCCTTGCAGCGTTATTGGTGGCAACAATAGAATCAAACTAAGTAGTGATGTTATTGATGCCGCAGTTTCTCCTCAGGGTGTCCTTCCCTTGGTCAATTTCGTTGTGTTCGATGAGGCTAGTGGGGGTCTTGCAGATGGCGAATGAGCCCACTAGGAGGATCGCAACCGGGACACCAACCAAGCCGAGAGAGATCCGCCACCCGTGAGGGTGAATGTTGGCTATGAAGTAGTTGATAATGCCGGCTATGAGGATTCCGATCGTAATGAAGAGTTGGAAGCAAATGCTAAGAGCTCCTCTGATTTTGGCAGGAGCTAATTCAGATAGACACAGAGGCACCGTTTGATTACCGAACCCAATACCATAGCTAAAGATGATTCTTCGGAAGATGACCATTGCAAGGTTGATGTCGCCGGCTTAGAGTGCGACCCCCCCAACGAAGAAGGACCCGATTTGCATCGTCGTCCTTCGGGCGAATTTGGAGCAAACCTTTGAGGCTACAAAGTTGGCAACGAGAGTAGCTATGTACAATGAAGGCGTGAACAATTGGAGGTACTTGCTGTCGTATTTACAGTAATTGTCCTCGTGGGCATGCTTCTTTTTCTCGTACACCACTGGGAAGAGTTTTATCAAGAAGTCATCCACGGAAGTCACTCCACCTAAAATGCAATAAATCCACATAAATATTGTGACAACTGAGAAAATATACAATGACTAATACATTTTTTGTTTAGAATTATAAGACTCACGAGTCAAAATGCAATATAAACTAGCCTATACCAATGGCAAAAATGTGATACGATCATTTTCTCTTTTGAAATAGAAAAGACAAACACTATCTTTGCATCGCATCAATCTTGCACAAAAAAATTCATATTGAATAGAATAAGTTTTTCCTACCTGAAATTCCAATGTCGTATCTGAACAACAACTCTTCGAAGGGCGTGATGATCACACACAGAATAACGTAGAAAGTTATCTTCCTGTCATACTCCGGCAAATGGCCACCATGGCTCGTGATGACAATGGGCATTTTCTCCTTCTTTCTTTTTGGTTGAAAAAAAAAGGCAGAGAGTACGATTGAGTGCTTTAATTTTCGATTGAATATGAAATCTAAATGTGCATTGGATGAGGTATTTATAACACGTCAAAAAAGCTGAGAAAAGCTAAATGAAGATCAAATGACAACTAATATGATAGGATAATGATGTAGTTTTTTTCTTAACAAAAGTTGGATGGCATCATTATCCCTTAAGTGTCGGGCTCTTTATGATTCATCCTCATCAAATTGACCAGATTTTGCAGGTTAGTTTCACTCTGGAGAGACTTAATCATGAGGAAGTGGATGAGGATGTTCCACAAAAATGCCAAATATAGAAACTAATCTTACATGATAATGAAAGGTTGTATCGCTTTGACCATACCAAATCAATATTGACACCAAAGCGCACGCTCATCTTTGGTGGGAGCATTCCAGAAGATGAAAGAGTTCATTGTCTAATTAACTAATTAAGTGCAGACTTGACTTAACCCTAAGTTATATAAACGAAATGAGGGGAAGAGTTTTTTTTTGTTAATGTTTAATTCAAATTTGACTTGCAATTAAGATGAAATAATGGTGGTCATGATTGTTTTCTAATAGGTTTGAGTCCAGGGATTGATGTTGCATGTTGCCATAACAAAGCCAATTTGTCAATATAAGTCCGTAACTGACTTAAGAAATAGTTGATGACTTGGGATAAGTTGATAGCTGTTGGGAATAATGCTGGAAACTCAAATTATGTTTGGGTATTTGATGTACAAGTTGATAACTTCAAAATGTCAATAAGCCATAGAAATAAAAGTTGTTACAAAAGCTGGTAATTCCAAAAGTGCACCAATAAGGTTGATTACGTAAGAGTTGGCGACTTTAAAACATCAATAAGCTACAAAACAAAGATTGGTAAGTTGTTGCAAAAGTTAATAAACTTCGTATCGACAAAAAAGACATTTATAAGCGCATCAAATAAGAATCGATAAGTTAAATCTAGTTAGTAACTCAATCAAAAAGTTGGTAAGCTACTTAAGTAAGGTTGGCAAATTCATATAGGAGTTGGTAATTATAAAAGCTGGTAAAGCTCATTGGTAACATAATTAGAAAAATTGAAAAGTAATTAAACACATAAACATCTATTCTATGTGGTGATCATGGAATTATGGTTTAATGGGTCTTGAGCCAAAAAGACCACATTTAACCATTTTAATATTTTAATAATGGAGAGCCGCTTTTCACTTCTTCTTGGTTCCTCGAACTCTTCGTGAATCGGGCCCATAGAGCTCTTCGATTTAACGGCTCCTCCACGTAATCCTCATTGGGTTTACATTAATAATTGATTATGCTAAACTACACTAAAATAAAATATTACACAAAAATAAAAGAAGGACACAGCCTCCATTTTAAAAATTACAACTCGAAAAACACCTGTAATCATCATACATACATCCATACAACAATCACATTAATTAGGGATTTTTCCATGATCACCACCCTTCCATGTAAACAATATATTCATAATTTAATGTTTCGAAAGGCACAATAAAAATTCTGCGATGAATCAAATTCATGGTCGAGCAAAGCTAGCCGCATTAAGATATCAACGCCAGCAAAACAAATTTCACTTGCGTAATTCTAAGCGATAGAGCATTGTCACCTCTAGATTTACTACCGTAAATCATTTTGCAGAATTCATACGTAAAATAAAACTAACAACAAATTTTTTATTCAAAATTGATTTAGTTCCACTTTTTTTGCTCAGTTGATCAAATTTATCATATAAAATAATCAACTTCTATAGGCTATGTTAGAGTGAACAATTCACTAAAATCGAATTGGTCATGAGAACGCAAAAATTACTACGAACCTAAATCAATTAAACACATGAAAATGCCTAAGGATTGGCTCTGATACCACTGTTGGGATTTACGTAACATGCATAGGCGAAAAATTAACAATAAACGCAGCGAAAATAATTAACTATACATGTATCTCCAGAGGCGTTGTTCGTGCGTTTCAATCAAAAATCAAATTAAACGAAGAGGGTTAAACAAATTACCTCTTATAGTGTGCCTGAAATGAGTTGATCCAAATATTCTTCGGTATGAGTCCCACAAGCGTCGAACATCTAGTTTAGAAACACCACCAATCGTACGACGAATGGAAAGAAGACGACATGAAAAAAAAAAACTCCACACTTGATTGTGCTAGCAATATCGTAGTGACAACTCTCCACGTACTTGATTTTCGGTCACCGCAAGAATAAAAAACGCAGAGGAAATTCTCTGATTTTTCTTCTCTAACTTTCTTACGGGCACACTCTGAAAATCACGCATGCTTTTTCTTTTATTCCTATAACTTTTTGCAAATTAAAACGTTAAAGGTGCAATGCACTACGCGCACGATCAAGAACAGTTACTAATCGTGCGCGTTGTGCATTTTTAGCACAAATGCACAATCAATAACTACTATTCGTGCAATGCGCAATTCAGCAAGAATTGTTGACCACGTTCAACTATTCTTGCTGACCATGTTCAACTAATTGAATGCACCTTTTATGCCTTTTTTTTTAAATAAAACTCATGGTCAGCACAATTGCGCTGACCATGCTCGTTGTACGCACATCAATATGTGCATGCAACATAACATTAATAATGTATATAAAAATATATTTATAAATTTTATCTACATATAATTTAATAAACACAAAATAGTGCAATCACATGCCTGCATTTTGGGTACATCAATATGTGTCCCAATTTAAGAGTGTGTGTGCATCATATGCATGTACGTCTATGACAAAAAATAAGAATCAAATTAAATCCAATTTAATTTAATTTCAATCTAACCAATTCGATAGTCGTGATTGCAACATATTTGCAAAATCATATTTTCCATTCAACATCGTCATGCATTGGTTAAGGTGTGTAACATTCCTAGGTTCATCACTGAGCTGGTAGTAAGACAAGCACTAACACTTTAGTACTTCCAAGAGAATTGATTGTCCCGATCAACCACTAGGTCCTACAAGCCATGAGTGACATCTAGTAATATGTCATGGTCACCCAGACAGTGTGAATATTTTAAGAACATAATGAACCTGGCAGCTCTAGTTATAGTATAATTCAATCCCTCTGTCTTACTATGTCCCAATCGAACAAAGGCCATGAAATATTTGTCAAGCCACCAATTCCATCATATGCACAAATCTAATTTACATGCATTTGTATGAGACATAAACATTTTATTCCCGGCTACAACCCCAGCCGAGGATTTCAATGCATTGTCATAACTAGAACGCATAGGACATCATATCTTGCATGTATCAAAGAGACAAATTCCATTTTGCGTACAAGTGTGACTTCGTATGTGCACGAACTATAACCATCAATTATAGAGACGGATCGGCGAACCACCAATAGGCGCACTTGTGAACCATAGCCATCTAATATACAAGTTAACAATGTGCCTCAGGTCTAAGGATTATTTACACAAGACGTGAGCATGAACAATTAAACATTAACCACGCTAAAAGCTTCCATGTCACTAATCGTTAAATATGTGTCACGTTCAGTGAACTTGTCTGGTACAAGCACCTGTGTTCCAACTCGGGCATCGTAATACCCAATGACTCGTGACTCGCCATTTCTTTAAGTATCCAATACTTAAAAGCGAAGTTAAGAACACACCGGTCTTATAGAATCATTAATATCCACTCAATGATCTATCGATTGGAAATAGTTTAAAGATTCAATCTAACTGTGAACCCGTCACACATATTCTTGACATCTCAAGAATAGGTCTAGTCACAACTGATCTTATGAAATTTATTCATATATATAAATAATTGGATAAATGAATAAACATGTCTTTGCCATTAATTCAATAATAAATTGAAATACAACCGAAATCCCTAATATGTAACTATTATATACTTGCTTTAGGGCATATATTTAACAGCAACACGATCAAAGGAGGGAGGTTTCTCTACGTGTTCGGTGGCTATAGTAAAAGACAACTGCCAGACCAACCAAGTTCACGTCTTTAACACTGGTGGGTCTTCGAGTTCATCTCCTGGAAATTCTGGTTTTCCTTCAAAGTTGCATTTTCTTTTTCTAAGAATGTCTTCGATTTAGGTTGGTATCCTTTGCTTGGTGCTGAGAGGAATATTGGTTCTTTCCCTTTTCTTTTGTTTGTTGTTGGTTTTTCTTTTAATTGATGGCTTGGCTCTTGTATCGGGATTTATGGCTCGCCTTATGCATTGTATGAGTGAGATGGAAGAGAATTTTCGATGTTCTGTGTCCAGTGATTGTTATACATGGCACTGCTATGACCAATATTATCCTGTACTTCTTTGATCGTGAACATTACTGGAGCTGTTTTTGACTTCCTCCCTATTTTCATTCTATTGATGGTTATATTTACTACTGGAATTTCATGCTTTTGGTGAACTTCCAACTTCTGTCGCCTTCTAGATTTTGTGTCGTGATCTCGTGTTCCACTGGAGCTTAGCTAGTGTGGCATGTGGAAGTTGTCGAACTATGAGAGGCGATCTCGTTTACCATAGTCTTAATTGATAATTAGTTCTATCTGACTCACAATGGAGCAAACATGGAGCCTGTTGGCCGTCTGATCGGCCATCCGTTGTCACCAACGACTCCTTAGGATCGCCATAGTCGGGTTCTAACAACTAAATACCCAAAAAAATTGATTGTGCGTACCTGATTTGGAATCCATGGTCGTACGGCACAGAAAACCGACAACACGAGCTCGGATTCTTCCCCCTTATGGCCCTCGGGATACCTAGCGTCAATGAGACCGCCTCCTTCTTCTTCTCTCTCTCTCTCTCTCTCTCTCTCTCTCTCTCTCTCTCTCTCTCTCTCTCGCAAGCCTTACAGAGAAGATGGAGAGTAGAAAAATGGCAAAAGGATTAGGGTTAAAGGGGGGCCCTAGCCATTTATACAAGTCTCGGCTGGGCCCTCCCATTACGAACCGAGCCGGACTTGGCCCACACTAGTCAGGCCCATATTTGGCCCATTAAGAAACTTTAAATCCATTCTTTATTAAACCAATTTCGTAAGCAGTAAATTAATACCGTAAAACGGTGAATTACAATTTTGATTAAGACGAACCCATATTAGGAAAACTCTAATATTCTCCCACTTGGGCAAGCATTAATTGAAATTGTACTGGAGTAGGCGTCTTCATATTGGTTTATGGATCATTCTTAATGGTCAATCCGATCCATAAAGCCTTAAACACAGGATCATGCTAGTAACTGCATTAGCAGACACGGAGCCATCCATGGTCACAAATGTCCTCAACTTTACTGATATGGATTTAATATGATAGTGTGGCAATTAGATAACACCTCAAAAAAGATACACTTTATGTGTTATCCACTTGTCGACACCATTCTCTCTCTTTATGTGTCAAAAAACTTGATGTGGCACTAGAGAATATCCATATGATTCTAATGAATCTATATATGTCTTAACTTTATAATTAACTTTTCTTTATGTGTAACAAGACATATAAACACGGTTAATAACTAAATGTCCATAGTCATTACTCAAGGTTTACACATGCCTCAAGATTTACAAGAATATGTATTCAACATTAATAGTGCTATAAGCACTTCAATACATATCATTATGTTACAAAATGTAATAAAACAAATGAAAACTACATTAGAGCAAACCAAAGGATGCCTTCCACTAAACCATAGCATCCAATGATGCCTCTAAGCCCATATTAGCGACATGTCGTTCAAAAACACAAGGGCGAAGACCTTTAGTTAGTGGGTCTGTAATCATGTCATCTATACAATATGCTCTACTGTAACGTCACTTTTCTGCACGGATTTCTTTATGGTCAGAAATTTGACCTCCATGTGTTTAGACCCCTTGAGAGCTCTGTTGTTGTTAATAAACAACACTGCAGAGTTATTGTCACAATATAACTGTATGGGTCTATCAATAAAATCAAATACGGTCAATTTCCTATAGGGTTTCGGAGCCAAATGGCCTGAGTAGCAGCTAAAAAACACACTATGAACTATGCTTTCATGGTAGAGGAAGATATGGATTTATGTTTCTCACTTTTCCATGACACTGCACTGCCTGCCAACATGAATATGTATCCAGTTGTCCACTTTTTGTCATCCTGACAGACCGCAAAATCTGAGTCCAAGTATCCTACAAGTTGCAGGTTCTCAACATGCTTGTTGGTCATCATATAGTCCTTTATCCTCTTTAAGTACCTCAGGACTTTCTTAGCAGCAACTCAATGATCATGTCCTAGATTTGATTGGTATCTACCCAGAAGCCCTATTGCAAAAGCAATGTCTGGCCTACTGCATACTTGAGCATACATAATGCTCCCAAACGCACTGACATAAAGCACATTCTTCATATGGAATTTCTCCATCTCTGTCTAAGGACACTGTGAATGACTAAATTTATCACCTTTACAGACAGGAGCAATACCTGGCTTGCAGTCCTGCATATTGAATCTCTCCAAGATACGATCAATATATGCCCTCTGAGATAAACCTAAAACATAGCGTGAACGATCCCTATGGATCTCAATGCCAAGGATAAAAGACGCTTCACTAAGGTCCTTCATGTCAAAGTTCTCTAACAGCATCCGTTTCGTCTCATGCAATAGATTGATATCATTGCTAGCAAGTAGGATGTCGTCCACATAGAGAATGAGAAAAATGTATCTTCTCCCACTAACCTTATATTATATACACCGATCTACTTTATTTTCAACGAAACCAAATGAAGTAACAACACTATGAAACTTCAAATACCATTACCTAGATACTTGCTTGAGGCCATAGATTGATTTCTTTAGTCTGCATATAAAGTCACTTGAATCATCAACTTCAAACCCTTCAGGTTGAGTCATATAGACTTCTTCTTCGAGATCTCCATTTAGAAATGCAGTTTTAACGTCCATTTGGTGTAACTCCATGTCAAAATAAGTTACTAACGCCATGATCACTCTGAAGGAATCCTTGGATGAGATTAGAGGGAATGTTGATTCATAGTCTACTCCTTCTCTTTGAATGAAACATTTGGCTACCAGTCTGGCTTTAAACTTTTCTACCTTTCCTTTGGAGTCTCTTTTTGTCTTATATACCCATTTGCAGCCGATTGCTCTATGACTCTCAGGCAATTTAACAAGTTCCCAAACAGCATTATGTCCCAAGGATTGCATCTCATCTTTCATCGCATCCAACCACAGGTCTGATTGAGCACAGGAAACAGCATTCTCACAGGTAATTGGATCAACTACGTACCTATGCCATAGTCCTGTTCTCCCAAATATAATATATAGTCCGGTGGGATAGCTAATCATCTTTGCCTAACAGACCTCCTTAGTGAAACTTTCACAGTTTGATCCTGCGGCTGTAGGGCTTGATTTATTTTGTCAAGAACGGGTTGAACTATAGGATCCTGAAACCCAACAGGCACAGTCTCTGGTATGGGTGGTTCCATAATAGTCTATATTGGTAGAGAAACGATATAGTAGTTCCCGTCGTACTGTCACTTTCAATAGTCTCTGAACAAATACCATTTTCGGCCACATCGTATTCCAGAAACTTCGCTATTTGTAATTCCAAAATCCTTAGGCCTCCATTAGAATTGTAAAATCGATATCCCTTGTAGTAGTCTGGATAGGACACAAAGTAGCATCTTGTGGTCTTGAGATCTAACTTATTTAAGATTGGATTATATAGCTTCACTTCTGCAGAACAACCCCAGACCCTTAGATGATTTAGGTTGGGTTTACGTCCAATCCATAACTCAAAAGGAGTTAGTGGAGCAGCCTTAGTGGGACCTCGATTCAACACATAAAGTGCTATCTTCAAAGCTTCACGTCATAGGAATTTAGGTAGGTTGCTCTTACTTATCATATTCCTCATCATGTCCATTAAGGTACAATTTCACCTTTCAGCCACACCATTCTGTTCAGGGCTTCCAAGCATAGTGAACTGAGTTACTATTCCAGAATCCTCTAAATATTTAGCAAATGGCCATTTAAGCTGTCCAACATCGTCATGTTACCATAATATTCACTACCTCAATCAATCTGACAATCTTAATAACTTTTCCCAACTGTTTCTCAATTTCAGTCCAAAATATCTTGAATTTATCAAGAGATTTGAACTTTTCTTTAATCAAGTACAGATAACCATATCAAGAATGGTCATCAATAAAGGTGATGAAATAATAATTTCTACACAATATTGAAGTATATGGTCCACTTATGTCAGTGTGTACGACCTCCAATAAGTTAGAAGTTTGGACTACAGACTTCTTCTTTATTTTGGTCATCTTGCCTCTACAACAGTCC
>JAGVVM010022090.1:0-36397 GCA_019149425.1 Psidium friedrichsthalianum
AACTTTTCAACCTTTCCTTTGGAGTCTTTTTTGTCTTATACACCCATTTGCAGCCGATTGCCCTATGTCCTTCAAGTAATTTGACAAGTTTCCAGACACCATTATGTCTCATAGATTGCATCTCATCTTTCATCTCATCCAACTACAGGTCTGATTGAGCACCGGAAACAGCATCCTTATAGGCAACTAGATCAACTACGCAGTCTATGTCGTAGTCCTGTTCTCCCAAATAAACTATATAGTCCGGTGGGATAGCTGATCGTCTTTGCCTAACAGACCTCCTTAGTGAAACTTCCTCATCTTGATCCTGTGGTTGTGGGGCTTGATTTACTTTATCATGAATAGTTTGAACCATAGGATCCTGAAGTCCAACAGGTACAATCTCTAGTATAGGTGGTTCCATAACGGTCTGTATTGGCAGAGAAAATGATACAGTAGTATCCACCGTACTATCACTCTCAATAGTCTTTGAACAGGTACCCTTTTCGGCCACGTTTTATTTCAGAAACTTTGCTATTTGTGATTCCACAATCCTTGGGCCTCCATTAGGATTATAAAATCGATATCCTTTGGAGTGGTCTGGATAGGACACGAAGTAGCACCTTGTGGTCCTGAGATCCAACTTATTTAAATTTGGGTTATACAACTTCATTTCTGCAGGACAATCCCAGACTTTCAGATGATTTAGGTTGGGTTTACGTCTAGTCCATAGTTCAAAAGGAGTTAGTGGAGCAACTTTAGTGGGAACTCGATTCAACATATAAAGGGCTGTCTTCAAAGCTTCACCTCATAAGAATTTAAGCAGGTTTGTCCTACTTATCATATTCCTCATCATGTCCATTAAGGTGCGATTGCGTCTTTCGGCTACACCATTCTGTTCAGGACTTCCAAGCATAGTAAATCGAGCTACTATCCCAGAATCTTCTAAGTATTTGGCAAATAGCCCTTTAAGCTATCCAGCATTGCCATGTCTGCCATAATACTCACCACCTCGATCAGATCTGACAACCTTAATGACTTTTCCCAACTATTTCTCGACTTCAGTCTGAAATATCTTAAATTTATCAAGAGATTCAGACTTTTCTTTAATCAAGTACAGATAATCATATCGGGAATAGTAATCAATAAAGGAGATGAAATAATAATTTTTACACAGTGTTGGAGTATAGGGTCCACTTATGTCAGTGTGTACGACCTCCAATAGGTAAGAAGTTCGGACTGCAGATTTCTTCTTTATTTTGATCATCTTTCCTCTACAGCAGCCTACACAAGTTTCCAAGTCATCTTTAAGAGTAGGTAGTATATCGGCCTTTACAAGCCTTTCTACTCTTTCCCTGAAAATGTGAACAAGACGCTTATGCCACAATGTGTAAGACTGTTCTTTAGGTAGAGTCCTTTTGGAGTCTGTCGCAACCCTAAAAATTTCCGATCGGTGGAAAATTCCCAGGTTAACGAATTATCAGGTTAATTAGATTTGACTAACATAATAAGGACTCTCCCAAGTTCTACCGAATCGCAACTTTGGTTTTTGTTCAAATGATTTTAGAATTTGGAGTCGCCACTAATCATTTTGGGTAGGTCGATTAGAAACCTAAGTAAATTAGCGGGAGAACTAAATTACTTCTACGAACCAGAGATTATGAGTTCGGGGACTTGGTTACACTAGTTAATTAAAACTAATGCCCTTTCGGTACCTTAATTTCAGGGGTATCCTAATTTGGCAATTCAAGCTTGGTTTACTCCTAAGCCTCTATTGAGGTGTTCTCTTCTTTTGTATTTTCACTTTTTAGATGAAATGCATGGATGGTAATGGATACATGGATAAGCAAAATATGAATATGTACCTATAGACGCGCGAACATGTACATACGAATGCGAACATGCAGTCATGAATTTGCGAGCATAGATATACAAACATGACGTGCAAATGTGAACGTGCATCACATGCGAGCCACACGAATGTGGATATACAAATACAGCACGAGAACGTACACATGTGGATGCGACATACGAAGGTGGACGTGCAGACACGACATACGTATGTGGACATGTAGACGCGATATACGTACGTGGACTTGCGAATGTAGGTATATGAATACAGACAGGCGGATACAAAAACATACGAATAAATTATACAGATCCGAAAACATACGAATACGACATGCAGATATGAAGACACACAAATATGATATGCGTACGCGATATGCGCACGTGGACGTGCGTACGCGATATGCGCACGTGGACGTGCGTATGGGGACATGCGCACGTGGACGTGCGTATGGGGACATGCGTACGTAGACGTGGGAATGCGAACATGCGTACGTGGACGTGCGTACACGACATGCGTACGTGGACCTGGGAACGTGGACATGCGTACACGACATGTAAATCTGGACATGCGGATTCGACACACGAATGAATCATTAAAAAATAAGATTGGCCAGTCGAAATGGCCCGTTTCCTAGTTTTTGGGATTTTTCTTTTGAATTTTTTAGATGGATATGCATGAATCAATAACAATATAAATACGAATGCGGCATGGCCAAATACGCAAGAACTATGCTATATGAAATGCACATGAATGACATTTTTTTTGGTATTTTTAAAGCATTAAAAATTCCTTGAAGCCAAAAGAGGGAGTGAGCTAACGACTTCTGTGCAGAGTTACGACCTCCAGCAGGTGGCTCGGCCTACTCATTCTGGGAGTTTGATGATGTAGAAATTAAATTGCCAAAAGTAAAAGGGCAGTAAACAAAGACCTCCAATGGATGGCCTAGCCTTGGCTTGGCCCTCCCTTTTTTGGGGTTTAATGGTTCAGAAGTTAAATTACAGAAAGTAATTGCAGTAAATAAATGGCCTCCAACGAGAGACTCGGCCTCGGCTCGGCCTACCCATTCTAGGGTTTGATGGTACAGAAATTAAATTGCAGTAAATAAAGGACATCCAACGAGGGACTCGGCCTTGACTCGGCCTACCCATTTTGGGGTTTGATGGTACAGAAATTAAATTGTAGGAAATTAAATTGCAGTAAATAAAGGATCTCCAACGAAGGGCTCAGCCTTAGCTCGGCCTAGGGTTTGATGGTACTGAAATTAAATTGCAGGAAATTAAATGCGATAAATAAAGGACCTCCAATGAAGGCTCGACCTTGACTCGGCCTACCCATTCTGGGGTTTGATGGTACAAAAATTAAATTGTTGGAAATTAAATTGCAGTAAATAAAGGACCTCCAATGAGGGACTCGGCCTTGGCTCGGCCTACCCATTCTGGGGTTTGATGGTACAGAAATTAAATTTTTGAAAATTAAATTGCAGTAAATAAAGGACCTCCAATGAGGGACTCGGCCTTGGCTCGGCCTACCCATTCTGGGGTTTGATGGTATAGAAATTAAATTTTTGAAAATTAAATTGCAGTAAATAAAGGACCTCCAATGAGGGACTCGGCCTACCCATTTTGGGGTTTGATGGTACAGAAATTAAATTGCAGTAAATAAATGACCTCCAATGGGTGGGCTTTGCCGTTCCCATTCTGGGGTTTGATGTTGCGGAAATTAAATTGCAGGAATTAATTGCGATAAATAAAAAACCTCCAACGGGTGGGCTTTGCCCTTTCCAATTTGGGGTTTGAATTCTTTAAAATAAAATACAACAAATTGATTCAACAATTTGAGCCAAAACCCACAGACAGGTTAGTTGAGAAGCTGGTGGGCACTCAGGAGCTTGTCTGTGCCGATTTTGCACCTCCGTGGGATTTACCGTTAATGTGGAGCTGTCCTTCGCCTGACACAAAACATGGTGAAAAGATGGTTGGGTAGTCAAAGGAGATAGACATATAAATAATGGAGAAAAAAAGAACAACTCCCCTTTATGATTTTTTTTTTGTATATGCACTCCATGACCACGAACTGCAAATGCATCCTGGATTTTGTCTTCTTCTTTGTAATTTTTGTGGTGGTCTAGTAACAAGACTTGGTGGAAACTTAAATACAGGCCTGTCTCAGAAGAATTGTAAGAGTCCTTCCCAAATGGCGATGACTCTCCATAGTATTGATGAAGACCGGGAGAGCTCGGAACTTGAAGGCTATATCCGAGATTTTGCCTTTCCAAATTTGAGTTTGTGCGAAGGTTGCATATCAAGCTCGGTGATTGGATGACCAATCAACTTCGATGGTTTTCGGTGGTCAACCAATGGCAGACAACTTGAATTACCAACCAGATGACAAGCAATGAAGAAGTCGACATTAAGAGCATGGCCGTACTGTTGGCTTTCATAAACATCGGTGAATGGTTTCGGAGGTGCTTGTGGTTAATGTTCAAAACAGCAGCTCGTCGTCGTCGGGGCGTTGATCGGTGTAGCTCGACTCAGCGCCAAGGATCAATAATGAGGGGTCTCATTCGTGGTCACCACAAGTGCACTCTCTTCACGATTTTTCTGCCATAAACTAACCCTTTATCAAATTTCCAACAGCTTTATTTGACCATGGGCTTCAGGGCAGCGAGAAGCCCAACTTAGACTTCAGGGCAGCGAGAAGCCCAGCTCTATTTGACCATGAACTGCTCGTTGCGATTTGGATGGGTTGATCGCTGTGAAGTTTGGCTAGCGATGTGCAAATCGGTGAGGACTTCGCATGTCGTCGGTGATGCTTGGGATACCTTTTGATTCATGGATTCATGGATGCTCATGAGGATGGAGACACCCCATGATCTCCAAGCGTGAATAACCAGAGAGCTTTTTTCCCCCAGGCTTCCTCGATGGTCTCTCCCTCTTTACGTGTTCCCTCTCCAAAAAAACTTCCGTGTACTCTGAATTTTGCATGGCCTTCGGTCTTTTGGTCGCCGATGGAGAAGCACCGGAGCCACGGCAATTGTCAATGTGCAGCCAAGCGTACGTGAAGAACGGAGAAGAAGCTTGACTTGGAATTCCCACTAGAGCTCTTAGTGTAACGTGCCCAGAGAAGACACCAAGTTCTTCTGTGAATGAAACCCTTTCTCTCTCTAGATTGTATGGGATCGTTCACCCAGAAGAAAAGAGAGGGAGGGAGCCTCTTGTTTTATTTATCCTTTTTACTCTAGTGGTGAAGCTGCAAAAGATAAAAAGACTTTTGCCCTCTTTCTCTCCATGCCTTTTCTCAATCGTGTCAGACTCCTCTCTCCCTCCATCTCCATGGCGGCAGACCCTTTTTGCCGTATATGATCAATGTGTGGCCTTGCTTTCCTAAACCTGTGAGTGAGAATAGAGAAAGTTAAAGAAAAAGAAACAAAAGATGATAGTGAGAGAGTCCCTTCTGTTGGCCTTTTCTACCTCCTTGCTCCAGATGTGCCATGAATTCTCAATTGAGCGCATGATCTTCAAGATAACCCTTTGGGCGGACGCGTCCCTTCATGTTTTGCTCTCAATGTGCCGGGGACTTTCAATCCCTCAAGTGGCCGTGTATTGCAATTGATTGGCCTCCCACTTTTCTTTTCTCTCATCATTTTGCCTCCACCACCATCATTTTTTTAATGTTCCACTCATTGTCTCCTATCATTGTTCTTGAAATCCTTGGAGGATCACGCTCGTCTTCTCCATATCCACAGTGAACGGCTGCTTTCTTCTTTCGATTTTTTCGGTCAACCTTCCTTGGCATTTCTTCTCATCCAAAGGAATTATTCTTTAGACTCCAATGCCAAAAGTATCTTCTTCCTTGGACCCATCAAAATTCCCCAAAATTGAGACCCTCATCACTCATGTGTAAGAGAGCTGCCATATCCATTCCTTCAGCCTGAAATGTAATCGAATATTTTTCAAGACCCAAAGACCGCAAAACCATCCACGCCGGAAAACCAAACGTAAAAAATGGAAAATGCACCATTAGGGTGTTGAAAAATTAAGACTATTGGAGAATAATTTCACAACTCCAGAAATGCAAAAATTGAAAATTACAGAGCTAATAATGGATTTTCTAAATTTTTTATTATTATTAATCTAAAAATGGGATTTATCAAGTAACTCCCGATTTCAGATTAACTTTTACGGATTTTCTTTTCCCATAATGAAGAGGAAATTAAAAGAAAAACACCGATATTTTTATTTTTTTTTTCATATTTTTGTGGACTCAAATGCTATTTTTCAAAAATTTTCCTAATTTCTGAAGAATATTAAAAAATGCCTAAAATATAAAAATTTATTTTTGATCAAAATTGGTTCTCCAGGCTTGGCCAAGGCCTCCAAAGTTGATTTTGCAATTTTCTCATTTTTTCTTGATTTTCTATGAATTTTCGAAAATAAAAATGCTAGAAAATATTGAAAATATGAAAAAAAAATTTTTGGTCAAAATTGGTTCCCTAGGCTTGGCCAAGGTTTCCAAAGTTGATTTTTTAATTTTATAAATTTTTATAAATTTTCTATTAATTTTAAGAGAAAAAATGATTAAAAATCAGGTGTCAACAGAGACAACTTTCTCGGGTGTACAAACTATGTATATATCGGTGGATGTTAAACACAATATGTACAATCCATTGGACATATTACAGTACCCAACCTTATTTGAATTAAAGAATATAGAAACCACACTGTTCTTTATTTCAAAAGAGTAACCACACATGTCCAAGCATGGTACAGAAACTAAGTTCCATCTAAAGGAAGATACATAGAAAGTATTTCTCAACATCAAATGACATCAGATTCTAGAATCAAAATGACATCTCCAACGAATTTAACGTCAACCTTGTTGTTATCTCCCGCTATGAGCTTTGATTCATCATGATTTGGAATCCTTTGATTTTAGAACCCCTATATGGTGAACGCAACGTGGTTAGTTGCACCACTATTTAGCCACCAAGAACTAGATGGGGCTTCAGATAGATTGGATTCACAAATTAGTGATGAAGAATCATTACCTATATGCTCATGCTTAGACAACTAGTTCTTATATTTGCTGTAATACTTCTTCATGTGACATCTCTTCTTACAGAAGAAACAATGGTCACTATCCTTCTTGAAGGATGACTTCTTTCGACCCAAGTTATCAAAGGGACCAGAGGTGGGGTGAGTTCCTTTATGAGTACGAGATCTAGGCCCCTTGCCTTTCTTACTGCTAGAACTAGAAGTAATTAGGGTATAGTGCCCTCCATCCTTTTTCAATTTCTCTTTTTTTGCTACTACCTTGGATATCAAGTCATTTATAGACCAAGTTTCATCTTGTGTATTGAAACTAGTCTTGATCATCCCAAATTCAAGAGGAAGGGTATTTAAGGCTTGATGTACCATTACAACATTAGGGATTACTATGCCTAAGATTTTCAATTTTGTCTGCAAATTCAGCATCCTCATGATATAATCCCTAACACCTCCTACACCCACATATTTCATATTAAAATATGCATGGACAAGTGTCCCAACCTCAACATTTGAAGATACTTGATACCTTGCTTCAAGGGCTTCCAACATTTTCTTAGCGGTGTTGTCAGTTCGTAGGCTACTCTGTAAATGTTCCTATATAGATCGCTTCATTGATAGCAACAAAATCCTGTTGCTCGTTTCCCACGCGGTAAATTTGCCATCTCGAGCACCGTGCTGTGCTCAACAAGGTTAGCAGGCTTATCTTCATAAAGAGCTACATGAACATCTGCCAGTTTCATTGCAAACAGAAAATCCTCCTTTCATTTCTTGAAATTCGAACCATATAGGACTTTTATGGTAATGGAGTTGCCATTTACAAAAAAAGTGACTGGAAAGACAAGCAATACTTACCATCGGCATCATGTGAGTACTGTGTAACTTTAAATTCTTAAAAGTACACATCTCAGAGAGTCATATACATCATCACATAATCACCTTTGGGCAGAATATATGATATGCAGTTGCAAATTTCCTACATGATAACGACTATGAGAGTATGTTCCAATTTTCGTGAATCACCACCTTTAAATGTGTGAAATACTAGAATTAGACACCTCTCAGTCATATGTTGTTCATGCATCCCTCCATGATCTAACACACAATCACCTCCTTTTGGAGTATGATTAAGCGTTAGAACAGGAAACATCCCACCATAATGCGGGATTGATATTTCTCAAATTCAACTGAGTGTGCCACTTTGGCGGACATAGCTCAATCGGATCTTCGAAACTCTCTCACACCAGGGATATAAATTTCATGCCTCACATTTCACCATATAATGTGATTTTAAACTTGAAGACATGGGCAGTTGTCATTAAAATCACAAACGGTGCCAATGGCAGTGCTTTATGTACGTCAAAATTTCACACATGCTAGTGCTCATCAACTTTCGTGGTTATTCAGCAAGTGAACCAACCTCATTATTTTCAAAGTCGTATGGAAATATGAAAAATGCCCAAAATACCCATAAAACTGGACTTTACATAAGGATTTTATGCATTTTTCAAGACACTAAAAGGCTCAAAAAATTAAAATTAATATACCACAATGTAGAGAATTTCCATACGAGCACAACGGTGAAAAAATAACCCAAAACAGAGTACCCACGCGCCCTCACGCGCCGCCAGAAACGACAGCGCGTGGGGCGCATGTGCGACGTCAGCTAACAATGACGGTCAACGGGCATTAACGATCAACGGTCAACGGCCGTTAATGGTTAACGGTCAACCTTCGGGTCAGTCAACGGGTCGGGTCGAGTCAACGGGTCGGGTTGACCCATCCTATCGGCGGTGGGTCGATGATGTCATCCTCCCGCCACCTTATGTAGAATCGACACGTGTCCTAACACGTGTCGCTCCAGGGAAGGGGTCGCCGCCAGGTGACGTCATTACTGATGTTACCTAAGGCGGTTCCAGAAGGCAGTTGGTGCGTGGGCGCCGGAGGCCCACGCACCACCGTGCCTCCTTGTCCCAGCCACACGTGGCGGCGCGTGCGGCCTCCGTTGAATGCCGTCGACCCCTCGAAACACTCGTCTTGACGAGACGAACCCAAATATGCAATCAAATTCAAATTTCATTGTACCAAAATTCGCGAAATCAGGCAAAACCAGAACTTGCTAAACTCGAGCTACAACGGCTCTAATACCAGCTGTTGGCTATCTAATCGGCCTTCCGTCGTCACTCACGAATCCCTAGGATCACCGCAGTTGGATTCTAACAACTAAATAACTAAGGAATCGAGTTTGTGTACCTAATTTTGCATCCATCGTCGTTTTGCGTGGAAATTTGACGATGTGGGCTCAGGACGCTTTTCCTCTATACCTTGGGACCGCTTGGCATCGATGAGACCGCCAATCCTCAACTCTGTCTCTCTGTCTCTCTGTCTCTCTCTCTCTCTCTCTAGCCTTTATGGAGGAGGTGAGAACTCAAATGGCAGAAAAGTGAGGTCGGGGTCCTAGCCTATTTATAGAATTCTGGTTGGGCCCTCCCATCATGGGCCGGGTCGGACTCGGCCTACACTAGGCAGGCCCATATTTGGCCCATTAAGAAATCTTTAAATCCATTCGTTATTAAACCAATATCGTAAACGGTAAATTAATACCATAAAACAGTGAATTGTTTCAATTGAGACGAGCCCATTTCAGGAAAATTCTAACACCACAGCCATGGCGGCTACAACCTTTAGAACGCCGATTTGACGAGCTCGAGCTCCGTGGCCATGGCGGTAGCGACCTACGGGCTCGAGCTTCGCGGCCAAGGACTGAGAAGACGTCGGCCACGGCCGAGGAGCTCGAGCCCACGGCTCGTGGCTGCCATGGCCACGAAGCTCGAGCCCACCGCTATGGTGGCTACGAGCCTTAGGCTCGAGCTCCGCAATCAGGACGGAGAAGACGTCGACGAACAAAGGGACAGGATCCATCGGCGGCGAACTAGTTGCCGAAGACTCCGAGTGTGCTCCTCGCTGCAGCCCGTAATGGTAGTGACTTGGGCTCAAGTTCGGAGATGGGAAAAGGAATCAGGCAGAGGATAGAGACGGTGGGAGGTCGGGCGAAGGGGAGAGAGAGAAAGAGGAGAAAGAGGTTTTTTTTTAAAGGTGGGCCCTCAAGACACGTGTCGCATGATGAGTGGAGATGAGCATTGCTGATGTGGCTCCCCGACGGTACGCAATATTTTCTCAGTTGACTCGCTCAATGAGCTGGTTTTGGTGGCGTCAGAATGATGCAGCGATGAGATGTGGGACCCTGCAAACTGCAAATCATTAATCGAGGAAAAAGGTTGAGATTACTAGTATTGAAATTGCAGTCCCATGTCTCCTTGTACGTGTGAATGTAAAGGGTTTAAGGGGAAAAAAATTATGCAAAAGAATCCCCCATTTTTAGCAAGATGCGGCCTTGGTTACGGATCCGGATCACCTAACATTGGGATTTCGGTGACAAGGGTAACATTACTCAAATTAAGCCATTCATTTTCATTTGGACGGCCAACAATGGGCCACGTCATTTATTGAGGGGGAGGAAAAAAATTGGGCGAGAATTTTTTGAGGGTTTGAAAAATTTTGAATCTCAATCCTCTCTCCATTCTTGGTCGTCCATTTTCATATGGACGGCCTGATTTGAGTAATGTTACCATGTCACAAAAATCCCAATGTTAGGTGATTCGATTCCCTTGGTTACACCCCTTCTTCATCTGATCTGAAAGAAGACCAAAGAAGTCTTTTCTTCCTTGTCTTTCGCTGAATGGCTCTACTAATGCTCATTTGACTACCGCTTGGACCCTTTCTGCAACTAGGTAAATGTTGTCTCGAGATGAAGCAAAAGTGAAGTCATACATGGTTGAAACGGGAGGCTTAGGCAACGAGGGTCCCACGGATCAGCAGAGAAAAATAGCAGCCGTCGCCGTGGCCTGATCAAATCTGGAGCTGGACCTCCATCGGGAGTGCTACTGGTAACGTCGAAGGGCGGCAGCGGCTGGTTCGTCGGAAGACCTGCGACGTCAAAAAGTGACTCGTGGGAGACTGAGTTTGCGCCGCCTTGTGGATGCTCATCTTCAGAAGCAGCGGCTGTGGAAAGTGTCACAGGTCAGTGCCGTTAGCTCCGGGACAGCGTCGCGAGAACAGCGAGCGCCGGAGCCATAGATAGGCCAACGGTGTTGGGCTTCAAGATGGAGGGCTTGGCGGTATCGCTTGGACTGGGTTGCTGCAACAAAGTTGACGACTTCGCTAAGGAACTGCTACCTATCTCCCAACAAAGGCTGCTGTGTTTTTCAATGAATTCCCCTTCTGGATGAAAGATCCGAGGAAGAGAGAAGAAATTCTTTCCCTTTTGCCGTATATTATCAGTATATTATCAATTATCAATTGATTGGCCTCCCTTTTGAGAACCTGAAAGAAGAATCCCTAGACTCTCTTTTTTCTCTCCTCCCCTCTCTCGATTCTCTCTAAAAAAAAACTCCTTTATCTTTTATGGCGTCAGATCCTTCTCTTTGACTTTCCTCTTCTTTTTTTCTCTGTGCCCGATCATCCTTTTATAAGCAAGTAAGCTTTCACTTAACGAAATCAGCTGATCTCTCTCCCTTTGCTCAACAAACTCAACTAATATCCCAAGCCTTGCTCAACAAAATAAGATAAAATATCTCTATCTTTGCTCAACTACATCAATTAATATCCCAACCATTTTCAATAAAATCTGCTAATATCTCTGCTTTCGCTCGACAAATGAACTCAATTCCAAAATATGCAGATTACAACTATGAATAAGGATTTTTGGAAAAATGATTTTTTTCTTTTTTTGAAAATTTTCTTTCTTATTTGCCGCTGGTCCAAATGCAAATGTATGAATGCAAAAGGTAAAACTATGCTAAAAGAGCAGACCATATGAAAATAATTTAATTATTTTTGTAGGGACTAAAGTTAGTCTCTAATTTTCTTTATGAAATAAATGATTAAATAAAAAATTAAAATTTAGGTGTCAACAAGGTTTACCAATTCAGGGGTTATTTTTTTAATGGTATTAACCCTTGTTTATATGCATTGTGTTAAGGCCAGTCATACGTGTGCCATCAAATAGTTGTTTTATGTGATGAACCTATATTTATTCACTTATCTTTGTAACAACTTGGAACTACAAGCCAACAAGTGATATTGCTGGGTTGAGTCTCTATGCGTTAGATCGGCTAGGCCCATGAGTTATAACTTGAACCCATGGGTATGTAGTGAGTCCATTCCTAGGAGAGCTTTTTGCCAGTCTTAAGGAAACTTGAAATCCTTTATAAGTCATTCAAATAAAAGTTAGTAAGCTAGGGAAAAAATGGTAATTTCGCAATCTATACTAAAATTTTTTTGAAATAAAAAATGTTGTAAGTTACAAACGAATAATCTAGTAAAAAGGAACCGACCAATTTTTTTTTTACCAATAATTGTTTTTACATGAGTTGCCAGACTAGTTGGTAAGTGTGCATGACCACTGTTTATTAATCAAGGCATATCTCCAGAACCGAACACAATGCGTTAATTAAGCACATGACGTTTAACGTGTTCAGAATACATGTCCTTATGTGAATGTATAAAAACCTATTTAAGCATGCATTAACATGGTTAAATGTATATAATTGACTCAAAAATCATATCGATCTCTTCAATTGAACATGTCTTAGCATGTCATAAAATGGTTAAAAGGGTCAATGGTAAACTACATATTTAAAAGGAGCATTTTCTTCGACTTAGCATCATCTTAGCCCAGATCGTTCCCATTCGCCTGCAGCATCATTGCGGCCTGGATCATTTCATTCACGTGGAGCACCCGTACGGTTGCTTTTGCCCTGAGCATTCACGGAGCACCCGCAGGCTCTCTTTCTCCCACGATGAGTTTTTGGTAGCCCGTGATGGCTTTTCTTTAATGCACTATGATCCCTCACAGCCCGGGTTTTTCTTCGATTTGGCGAGCTCTCGCAGCCCAAAATCGTTTTCTATGCACGGCATATTCCTCTCTCCTAGTTATTCATTAGAGAGAGAGAGAGTTCATGGATCTCGCAAGTATGTCTCTAGATCATTTTACGTCCTTGGCCTTAGCGTTCACATTTGTTGAAACTGTCTTCAGATTTATTCTAGCCTTCTAGGCATAGCATAACATGACTCCATTTTCAAGATTAAAGGAAAAGTTGTCATAGTAGTAGTTAATTTTCTTCTGTGATGTGTACTTGACGATACATAACAGAAGAGAAATTAAAACGTCAGATTTCATGCCTGTAAGTATATATAAGGCACCTAAGTAATTAAAACGACAGGAACATAAAGGAAAGCGGCATGTGTTTTGTCGAATGTTGATCTTATTAAGATAATTTATTTCCTACAAAAAGAGAAGTAAATCTCTAGGAAAGTGGCTATTCACAGGGCTCATCTATTTGCAAGAAAATACTCAGTGATTTGCAAGTGCCACATCACTAGTTGATATGCCAATCATTTTTGTGAATATATCCATTTATAATTTGACATAGTGGCTCGGCTTGAGGGAGGCCCTGCAATGACTGCGACCCTTGACGGAGTCGACCACAGCGATTGCGACATAAGATAGAGCCAACAGCTTCAAGATTTCGAGTACAACCTTGACAACACAGAGCCGAATTTTCAAATCTGGCCATGCCTTTAGATGTGGTGACAGCATCTTTCAATGATCGCGAGTCTTGAATGTGAGGTCAAGATGCCATGGATGAGCTGCCATTATGGACAGCATATTGAGGTGTGGTTCATACTTCCCATCGATAGAAAGACATGTGGGTCCTACTCAGGAGTAGTTACAGTTATATATACTCTTTTTCTCTTATAATTAAGGGATGTAATGAGAGGCGCGAGATGTTAATTATAGTGAAATCATGTATTAGACGTAGCTCTAGTTTAAAGATAAACTAAGACAAAATCTCGTGTCTCGATTTATCTTTCTCATTGTTTTATGCTTTACTTTGCTGTAGTTGTGCACCGAATCCTAACATAGCACTGCAAACTCAAAATGCAAAAAGAAAAACAGCGAAATGGAGGTCATGCTCAAGAAGACAGAGCAGACAATAAAGATGACAGAGGTGGTGGTCAGCTTGGATGTGGCATTGGCGACTCCGCTGGTGGCGAAGGCCAAGGAAAGGCGGTGGCTAGATGGAGGAGGAAGAGAGAGAGAGAGAGAATAGGATAATTGTTTTAGAATTTTTTTTTTCATTTGAGACAATTGTCAAAGTGTAAGTGGATGTAATAACAAAAATTGCTCGAGACATTGGCTAGTAACGTGACGCCCGCAAACTCCTGAATATTTTTGTTTTTGATTTTATGATCCAGCATGTGATATGCATAGAATTATACGTATGGAGATAGATCAATATTAATGTTTACTGAAAAAGGACGTGCAATCCAATATTGACACGAGACTCTTGAGTTGAGACATATTACATCCCAATCAAAGCGAAACATAATCCTTTTAGGCAAAGAGCTCCCTAAGATAGAACTATGTTTCCAAAAGTTAGGGCTATCATGATCTGGAGCCTGCAGAGAACCAATAGAATGATTAGTAGCCTCAATATTTACTAATGTCATTTCGAAGTCCGATTCGAGCGGTTATAGACAGTGGAATTCCAGACTTCTTTTTTTCGGTCGAATGGAATTCCAATTGAAAATGTACCATTTTGAGTGTAAAGACATTTTTTTTTATTCGAGAGAAGATCTTGCACAGAATGAAATAATTATAGAGAATAGGGGAGAGTGTTTTACAAATTATTGCAATTACAATCTTCTTTTATCAATCTTCTTTGATCTCTTGTAAATGTACAATTCTGTCGATTAGAACCTTTCATGGAATTCAAGAGAAGTTGAAAAGAAAATTACGAGTGCATTGTTTTTTGTGATTTTGGATTTTGTTTTATCCTAGAAATGACTTTGCATGAACTTGAAGCTCCATGGCGAGGCAAATATTAGTGTCAAAGTAAAGAATTCCCATGAGAACTAACAAGATCTTGCAATTAAATCAATGCAAAATCATCATAGAATAAACAAGAAATACTGAAAGAATATGATAGATTTACGTGATTCGGTTTGAGTACACTTACTTCACTTCAAAAAAGTCAGGAGTAAATGGATTAAATCAATGACTTTACGTACGACTGTTCAAGAAGCGTCTCCATACGCTTCTTTTCTTTTCCCTTTATGTGGCTGCGGCAGGCAAGAAGAATAAAAGCAAAATCCTTGCTACAAGGACTTCTCTATGCACGAAATAAAATATATATTTATATAATATAAAATATGTGAGCCCTTAATTTTGTCCTGTAGTACTTAGAGATTTTCATTTTTGTTTTAACGGTGACGAAAGCACCTTTTCTTGAATTTCTTTGTTCGGTCAAACTTGAATATTTATCCAACCCAATCAAAACAAATCTCAACATATATATTACATTCCCCAAATTGATCTATATCATCCAGCTGAATCAAGTTTCGTAAATAGTTCAAATTCGATACATAATTAAAAAAGCCTCAATGACATGAGCTTTCATTAACAATATTTATTGATGGTGCTAGATCAGTTTCGGAGATCCGACACTAGGTTTGAGCATCCCAAGAGTACACTCGGGCTGCCACGTGGTCCTTTCTATGGTCATGCTTCTTGAAATTGATATACTAGCTCAATGATGTAGTCAGCAAGGAGTAAGAGTGATCGGTTCCCGGTCCGTTCTGGTTCCCCTCAAGAACTAAAAACTGGACCGGTGGTCCCGTTTCCCAATTTGCCAAAACCGGACCGTCAGTCCGGTCCGGTCGGTTCCTGTGCGGTTCCATTGGATCGGTAACATGCACAAAAAAAAATATCATAATTACTTGCTCATCGATTATTCTCTTGAAGAAAATATTTCTTTTGCATTGCATTAAGACAATTAGGACTTAGGTTGGAGACCTTTTGTAGCTTCATTGAGTGATGGACATTGCACCATGAGACTTTTTTAACAAGTAAATATTATGTTACTTTTAAAAAATTTAAAAAAATGACCGGTCCGATTCTATGTCCTTGGAACCGAAAATCGGACTGGATCCCCTAGAACTGGGAACCAAACCACCATCCCGGCCGGTCTGGTCAGTCCTGTTTCGATCGGTCTGATTTGCTCACCCCTAGCGAAGAGTTGGACAAGACGACAATTGTACCCAAGCAGAACAAAAAGGCAACGTGAAGACTCAAGATGACGAAGTGGGTAGTGATTCCAATGATCAACATGACCACGGTGATCCAAGTGTGTTTGCTTGTGGTCACATGGGCCCCTCCTATGAAGGCCACGAACATTGAGGCAAGAACCATGAGAAACGGTAACCTCGCCTTTCCAAGGGCATGAAGCATCGCATGCGAACTGTTGATCTTTCTCCAGAGAAGGATCACAACTACAATTATCGAATTGAACATGGCAACGGTGTTGCAGATCACAAAGATGTTGTACATGGCCTTGTTCAACATCGTGGCGATCCCCACGTCTCGTTCGGAGCCATTATATCATCTAGAAATGGAAAAGCTGACAGCGAATGTCATAGCAGCAATGAGCATTGACACGACCATACGAGAATTGGCCTCGTCCTTTAGTCTGTCCAAATCCGGAGGCTCCAAATCTCTCCTCAGGCCTAAGCATTTTGGCTGGCAAATTGCTTTGTCTTTGCTTCTAGGTACTCCAGCAAATAGTAAGATTGTTTGTGTCAAGCTCTAATTAAGTGATAGTTTTAAGAATTCGGAAAAATGAAACCTCCTCGAATGATACACAAACTTGTAAATGCAATCGCTTCTAAGCAAATTGTAGCAAGTAAATTTCACTTGGTAGTTCAAACTTTAATTGGGATAATGACACAAATCAGCCCTAAACTTTAGCCTAATTATAATGTGATCCCTAAACTTTTAGTACATGTTCAACTAACTCTCTGCACTATACGAAAATGTCACCTGAACTTAAATTATTTCCGTCTCCATCACAAAGTAGCTAAAATAGCAAGGTAAAACAAGAGTACATAACTTGTTAACTCATTTTGTAGAGATCAATACCTGGTGAAGTGGTGCATCCAGTTTTCTCAATTGCTCATCTACAATGTCAAGAGCCATCAAGTTACTGTTGTTCACAAGCTTAAGATCCACTCTATTGTGCCGGATGAGGGAGAGCAGAACCTCGGGTTGCCACTGCAATGTGGCCACATGTAGAGGTGTATTTCCTTCCTTATCTTTCGCATTTATGAGCTTCTCAAGCTCGGGATTACCAAATGTGTACTTCACTATGGAGGCCCTTCCGTACTTTGCCACGACGTGAAGTATGTTCTACCCTTCCTTAAGTTCAGCAGCTCTTTCGGATTTGGCCAATGTAGAAGCAGCTCCTTGATCGTTTTGAGATGACCCATCTTGGACGCAATGTGAATAAGAAGATAGCCCTCTTTGGCATACCCAATGGTGCTCGAAGCGAACTCGTCGACCAAGAATTTGACTCCATCGACGTGATTCACGTATGCCACTAGATGGAGGGGAGTACCACCTCTGGCATCGTTTAAGTGAAATAGCTCTTTCTTTCGCTTCGACACCTCTTTCAGCAATTCTACACCATTTCAGGGTAGCAAATGAATGAATTTTGTGTCGACTAATAACCAAGGTCCGACCAATATATTTAACGGCAAGAGAGCGGTAAGTACGATCACTGACCTAGCCTTTGGTATAACACGGCTTTGTGAACCGGTGATATGCCTTCTACCCTCGACCATCGGAACTTATCGTCCCTGTCCACTGCCTCCATCAAAAGCACGAGAATCCCCAAGTCCGCCATCTCAACTGCCAAGTACAGTAGGTACTTATGCTCTCTATTTTCCTCATAAACCAAATGTGACCCTCCGTTCAGGAGTAGATGGGTTAACCCATGGTGACTATTCTTCATGGCCTTGTGCAATATTGAATAAAACAACACCAGCACGTGGGTCGCCTTGTGACCGAGTCTTGCGTATTGTTAACATATTGTTGTTTATTTGTTATTCTGTTACCGAGTCCTTAGCGTCTATTACGCTGATCCTAGTCTTTAGGAATTATGGGTTAGTGGATCCTTTTCTTTTTTCTTTTTTGCCTTTTTTAGTGGTGGAAGTGGAGAATGTGTAAGTGCACCGTTTGAGCTATCAGCCTATATAAAGGCAATGATATGCATCGAATAAAATATTCTAGATAGCATTTTCTGTTCTATTGTTTACTCTCTTTAGAGGTTATTGAACCATTCTTGCTGGTTGTTCTTTCAACAATCTAGTATTAGAGCTAGGTTCTGGGCATTTTGGTGAGTATCTCTATTGCCAAGATGGGTGATCTTCAAGTCGTTGGTGGAATCAAGAAGCTCAAAAACCAAAACTACAATTCTTGGTCTACCTGCGTGATGTCTTACATGCAGGGCCAGGATTTGTGGGAGGTTGTAAATGGAAATGATGTGAGACAACCGAAGGCTGAAGATGCGAATGGGACATTATGGAAGTGGAAGATTAAAGCAGGCAAAGCCATTTTTGTTTTGAAGATGATGGTTGAAGAGTATGTGCTGGAGCATATTCGGGATGCGGAAACTCCCAAAGAAGCTTGGGATACATTCGCCAAACTGTTCTCTAAGAAGAATGGCTCCAACTCTTAGAGAGTGAGTTGTTGTTTGTGGCGCAACGCGACATGACGGTCACATAGTACTTCCACAAAGTGAAGACTCTATGCCGAGAGATTACTAAGTTGGATTCGGAAGCTTCTATTGGCGATACCAGGATGAAACAGATCATTATCCATGGTTTGAAGCCAGAATTCAAGAGTTTTGTTGCTACATACAAGGATGGCAAACTCAACCGTCGTTTGTAGAATTTGAAAATTTGCTAGCCGGTCAAGAAGCCTTAGCTAAGCAAATGGAAGAGTCTCGTTGAAGAATGAAGAAGAGGCACTCTATGCCAATAAAAGCAGGTGGAATTCTAAGCAGCAAGCCGACGATGGATTCATAAAGAACGATGACAAGGTGAGAAGTCATCAAGGCAAAGGGAGTGTTCGTGTAAGGAGAGGTTCTAAGAACTATGGCAATGGCCAAAAGTTTGGAGGGAAGTGCTACAACTGCAAGAAGAAAGGTGATATGGCGAAAGATTGCCAGTCAAAGAAGAAGGTCGTCGAGAGTAACGATGCTACTTCCAAAAATGAAGACAAATGGGATGCTGAGGCTCTCTTTGCTATGGAAGAAGAGGAGCTAGTCCTTGCAGCAACAACATTCAATCAAATCAATTATGAGAATGATTGGATCGTTGACTTAGACTGCTCAAACCATATGACCGGTGATAAAGAGAAGCTGCAAAACTTGTCAGAATACAAGGGAAGTCGGGTGATGGTGATGGCAAATAACTCAAAGTTACCGATAGCTCACATCGGTAATATGGTAGTCTCTCCCCAATGTAGTGATACCCAGGCACCACCTCAAAATGTCTATCATATTCCAAGTATGAAGAAAAATCTTCTCTCGGTAGCACAATTAACATCTTCTAGCCATTTTGTGCTGTATGGTCCACAAGATGTGAAGATATATTGGTACCTTGAGATTACAGAGGAGCTAGCAATGAAGGAACGAAGATTGAAGTCGGTCTACATGATGTCGGCAGAAACAACATATGTAGAGAAGAGGAGAAGGAACGAGACGACAAACTTGTGGCACATGCGACTAAGTCCCGTTAGCTATTCCAAGCTAGATGTGATGATGAAGAAGTCAATGTTGAAGGGATTTCCACAACTTGAAGTGAGAACAGACAGTGTATGTGCGGGCTGTCAGTATGGGAAAGCGCACCAATTGTCGTACAAAGAGTCCAAATTTAAAGCAAAGGAACCATTAGAGTTGATCCACTCTGATGTGTTTAGACCAATTAAGCAAGCCTCCATTAGTGGGATGAAGTACATGGTGACCTTTATTGATAACTTCTCAAGGTACGTATGGTTTTACTTTATGAAGGAAAAATCTGAAACTCTTTCAAAGTTCAAAGAGTTCAAGAAGGTAGCGGAAGCGAATGTTAGTAAAAGAGTCCGTTGTCTATGCACTGACAATGGGGAAGAGTACACCTCATATGAGTTCTCAAATTTCCTTCGAGAGTGCAGAATACGCTATCAATTCACATGTGCTAGCACTCCACAACAAAATGGGGCAGAAAGGAAGAATAGGCATCTGGCAGAAGTATGTCGAAGTATGCTTCATGCAAAGAATGTTCCGAGACGGTTCTGGGCGGAAGTAATGAAGACTGCGGCCTTCGTGACCAATAGGCTTCCTCAACAAAGTTTATGATTTCCTTCACCTTTTGAAAAAATATGAAACATGAAGCCTGCCATTGGTCATTTTTGAGTCTTTGGATGTGTATGCTATGTATTTGTACCTGATAACTTATGTAGCAAGATGGAGAAAAAGGCTGTTAGGTGTATCTTTATAGGATACGACAATCAAAGGAAAGGGTAGCGATGTTGCGATCCAACAACCAGGAAATGCTACACATCTCGGAATGTGGTGTTTGATGAAGCTTCCTCATGGTGGTCCTCAAACAAGGAAGCACTACCAAACTCAGATGTTTTTAACAAAGTGTTAGAAATTTCTCAATTCCAATTGAGTTCAGGTGAAACAGAGGTTGTAGACGATGGTGGAGATGTTGAAGAAGGCATAGCTCAAAATCCTTGGCCAACAGGTGTATACCAAAGGCCAAGCGAACAAGATGAAGCAAGTGGAACAAGTACACCAATTGCACTTAGAAGATCAACAAGAGCCAAAAAGCCAAATCCCAAGTATGCCAATGCCGCTATAGTAGAAGAAACAGATGCAAAAGAACCAGAGACATTTGAGGAAGCATCCTAGAGTCTGGAGTGGATTAAAGCTATGGAAGAGGAAATTGCTGCACTAGAGCAAAATCAGACTTGGGAGCTCGCACCAAAGCCAAGAGATGTGAAGTCTATTTCTTGCAAATGGGTGCACAAGATAAAGCGTTGCACAGATAGATCAATAGAGAGGCACAAGGCTCATCTAGTGGCCTAAGGGTTCTCTCAACAATATGGACTAGACTATGATGAAGTTTAGTCCAGTTGCAAAGTTTACAACTGTAGGAGTCCTACATATATCTTAATATTTTTTTAATTAATTATTGATAATTATGTTATAAAAATAAGCTTCAAAAGAAAAAAATTATATTTATAAATTTATATAAATAAAAAATGTTATAAATACTAAATAATTTAAAATAAAAATTTTATAAATATAAAAAAACAAATTTAAAAAATTTATATTTACAAATCTATATAAATATAAATGTTATAATATAAAATAATTAAAAAAATTGATATAAATATAAAAATGAAATTTTAAAAAATATATTTACAAATTTATATAAAATAATTAAAAATAAAAATGTTATAAATGTAAAATAATTAAAAACACAAATGTTAAAAATACAAAAAAAAATGAACAAACAAAAAAGCCCAGGATGGGCTATTGCCGCACGGGCCAGCCACACAAGCCCCTGCGACAGTTGAGCCGAACAGACCCGTGTCGCAGTTAGGCCATCGCACGGGCTTGTGCAGCACTTGGGTTGCTATATAGGGCCCGCGCAGTATTCTAAGTACCGAATGGGGTTGGTTCGGCACTTGGATTATCGCATGGGGCCCATGCGACATTAAGACTACCACGCAGGCCATGTTTTGGTAAATACTTTTTTTTTTTGCTATAATTTGGTAAATATATAATTTTTTAAACCCCTTTTCAAAAAAAAGGCCCGAGGGTAATAAAAAAATAGAAAAGTTAAAAAGGGGGATACAAAATTAACAAAAAAAAAAAAGGAAGTGGGGATGATGAGCGGGTTCTATTTGAGTGCACGTTGGGGGTGAGGTACTTTTGCGAATTGCCACGTGGATTGGCTTTAAAAAAAATCCACATAATACTAAAAAATTAATAAAATTAGGTTAATTTATAAAACTTCAGTCCACGTGGACTTATTTTTTTAAAAAATATTGCTACATGGATTGACATTTAAAAGAAAATCCAAGTAATACTAAAAATTAATAAAAAAATGCCACGTGGGCTATTTGGCTGGGATCTTCTGCATTGGCACTTAAGTAATAGTTTTTCCTCCGATTTGACACTTAAGTGAGCCATTGAAAAATTTTGGCACAAAAAATAAGCGCCGTACACATATATTGTTACTTGGGATGTCCTTCGACCAGCATCATTGGGCTAGCTTTGGCATTCGTGCTAATGCAAACTTTGGTGTCGCAATCTTAAATCTACCATTTCTAGTCCGAATTAGTTGTTTTATGGGATGAAGTAGTGTGGCTATACTCAATACACACACTCATCCATTGCGTATGCCGAATACCTCAAAAGAAAAAGAAGTAAATGTGTAAAATAAAGAGACTGTTTGAAAAACTTTTGTTTTTGGGTTAATCAGACTAAATGAAGAATATTCGATCATCTTGAGAGATAAAGAGAATAATCTATTAGACGAACTATTCTAACTTTTGTAATGTAGAGAGATTTATGATACTTATTGTAACTAATGGCTTTGTTTTGGACCTATTGACGCCTAAATTTTGATTTTTCTTTTTAATCATTTATCTTGCATAAAAATCAGGAATTAACTTTAGTTCCTACAAAAAATAATCCAATGGGTTTTCATATTTAATTTTAGCATATGTTGCATTTGCATTTATTTGGATCAGCAGCGAAAGCAAATCTGAAATGGACATACGGATTGATTAAGAACCCATCAGAAATTTGGCAAGCCCATGGAGGAAAATGGTGTCGGAAATTTGTAGGCAAAAATAGAATTTATGGGCTTTATCAAAATCGATCAAAACCAAGTCCATGTCGTTTGAAAATTTGATCAAGCCCATGGATGTAATATGGCTATATGCACGTGAGATGCAGGACTGGAAGGTCTACATTATTCATTTCAATTTAAAATAATCCTTATGGTTTTTATTGTGTTCAAATAAAAAATAAGGATGTTTTAAAAGATAAGCCGAAGATTAGCGCTTTGGTTGAACGAAACCCTAGTTGTTCTATAAATAATGCATGATGCTAACACGCCAGGGGAGGCCACATAATTAATACAAGGCAGACAATTCACATAGAGGAAGGAGAAGAAGAAAAGAAATTCTTCTTCTTGGGGGAGACCATTCGTTCGCGAATTCATAGCAGAGTGCTCTAGAGAGAACTCACATCCACGGCCAAAAAGCAAGATTGAGAGAGAGAGAGAGAGAGAGAGAGAGAGAGAGAGAGAAGGGTCTTCATCCACAGTTCAGAGAAATAGAGAGGAAGAGAAGGCAAAAAGAGGAGCAACTTCCGTCCTTTTGGTGCACGTGAACATCTACAAGGGACAAGAAGAGAAGTCTTCTTTTCTGTCTTGATTATTTACTGTGCTAAAAAGGTCTTCTTTTGGTTATCCTTGGCAAGGTTCTCAAGGGGTGAATTCAGAAAAACCAGAGCGACAGAATCCATTCATGGTTGATCGCATGTAGGACACGCCTCAAGAAGTAATCTAAAGGAGAGAGTGCATATCCGCAATATGCCAAGCCCGTGACAAAGCACCACTGGCAAGGCACTGCCAAGCCGGTGAATTCGCGCATTCGTCGGACAAATCGCCAGCAGCCACTGGCCCTCATGGTAACAAGTTGTAGCCTTGATGATATCCATTCGTTTTACAAGTTTTTGTTGAATCCGAGGCCGACCATCACGAACAGTCACACTTACTAGTCCCATGGCGAGACGCTGTACTCGCCATGCCCCGAAGTTGCGACGAGTTGATAGACGTAGCCCTCTGTCGCAATATGGGAGCCTCGATGAATACTCACGTTTCTGTATTTACAAATTCCAGTGCTTGTTCAAAGCGCCACCAACCCACAAGCGATCATCTCGGCAAATATGGTGGTACTCACCGTCCAGATCCTTGACTATGGAGAACTTCCTCGAGCGCTGCCTACAGATGTTGGTGTTCAGGTTTGATATGGCTAAATCCATCCAAATGCCAGGGTGCTCATTAGGTAGGGGCATATCAGGTAAAGCTGCTTTGACACATCTTGATATGAGTGCAGTGCTATGTGCGGTATGGGTGGATAATTTGATAGATCGTGATGCTAATTCACATCGACATCTTTCTATCACTGGTTTTAGCTTGTAGTTTTGACTTTACCAAGTTTCCTGGACTTTGCTTTCGATGGCAACAAGGTTATGGGTTCAGAATTGTTGCTCTTTATTCTTTAGCACCCCAAAGTTGCATTCGCTGGATCAAACAATTTTTTGGTTTAGCTCTTACGGTACATGAAGTTTTCTTTTTTTTTGTGTGCACATCTTTGGTTAATAGCAAAGTCAAAGTGGTAAAAGAGTTGGAGAGTGAAGTGTGGAAGCAATTGAGTTTGTCTTCTTCTTGAATATGTTTCATACATGGAAAGTTATGATAAGCTTTGCTCTTCCTTTTGCCGTTGCTCCTTTTTGTTGTCTATCACAGGGAATTCGGTACCAAGCTAGTCAAGCAGTCCATTAACCACATCGTCATGAGCATCCCAAAAGCCCCACCAAACTGAGCAAACTTTATCTACGAGGTAGCTCAAAGTTCAAATTTGGTGATCGAATTTGTCAAACTTGGTAAAATTCTTATCTTCATAATATTTGAAAATCTTGTTGCCTGAATTGGATAATATCTAATTTGTTGTGGATAATTTCTGCTCTGGATAATTATCTCTTGATTATCGAATTGGTTGGATGGCCTCATCTTGTAGATATTGGATGTTATCTTGATATGAAATAAGTTTGCAATTGGATTGGATGATATCTTTCTTAATCTTGAGAATTATCAAGAAATATATATTTTTGTAGATCCTAAGAGATAATTTCTCAAATTTAAGAATGAATCTTTGGCGGTTGAAGAAAGGTGGTCCCCACTCTGACAATTTTGGTCATCCCCCTCAATTTTTCAAAAATTTAATAAGACGGTCTATCATTGTTTATATTTGGTCATGTTTGTTTAGTCGTTGTTTGTTTATCTAGTTTGCACATTTATAAACAAACTTGCCCATAACATATGCTCCCTTTTGCCTAGATCGTTCGGAAAATAAATTGCATGCCTTAGCCACGATCTTCTGGAATAGGACACAATTTAGTATAGAATTTCGTGTTCCACCCTTTGGTAATAAGGGATGATGTCATTCTATATAGTTATCTGCATACTGGCTCGAATCTTCGAGGATGTAGCGGATAAAATTCTTCTCTAGCCCAGATATTTGGGAATGAGTGAATTTATCGGAAAATCAGAATTAAAAGGTATATTATGGGCATTTTTGTTTATTTTTGTTCAATCTTTGCATTTCATTTGTTGTTTCTTTAAATAAAAAACCTCAAAAAATAACTCTCGTTTTTTCATAGTTAATCATGCCAAAAGTCCATTTTTATTTCATAAACATCGTCTAACATAGGTTAAGACTTGAGAAATCATTTTCTTAGATTAAATTGGACGATAACTCATTATAAGGCATGTTTTCATAATAGTCGTCATTTAATCCGAAAATACAAAAAAAATCATTTTGCATATCACATGGTTACTCATGTCAATTTTCAAAAGAAAAGTCATTCATTTTACATCATCAATGGAAAAGGATTTTTCACGGAATTTGGTACTGAAAAGGGCATTAATTTTTTCAAATTAATGTAATCAAGTCTCCGGACTAATTTTTCTTTGTTCACAAAAATAAATTAATTCTTTTGTTACTTTATTTAGGTTTCTAATCGACCTACCAAGAACGATTAGTGGCTGCTTCAAATTGAATAAACTTTGCATGAAAAGAACCTAAGTTGCAATTCGGTAGAACTTGGGAAGGTCTCAATTAGGTTAGTCAATTAACCTAATAATACGTTAGCCTATCTCTAATTTTTTTAGGATGCGACAGGACCATCTTGTGGCGATTTTATCTGTCATACTTAACAAAGTTTACATTAAATTAAGTTTTCATCTTATGTTTAACCTTTTTGGCAGTGTACCATAAAATTTAATATAATATTACAATATGAGATATTTCAAGTCTTTCCAATCTCATATTTGCCTCATGTATATTATATATATCCACGCTTTAGCCTAGGCTAAAGCATGACTTACACTTTATTGGAGAGTGTTAGCATAATTTGAAAATTCACATCACGCCATCATCAAAGAGCTAAATTTTTTTGAAACGGTTGACAATTGTACTAGAAATGTGACAACATGTCACCCTTGATTGGCATCTATTCATAACAAAAAAAATATTTAGGTATTTCTTGGAGGGCTAAAAATGTCTTTGTATTTATTTCATGTATAGAATTGCACGACTCAATTTTCGAGATCAAAGGATAAATTGGTGATATTAATTGATTTTCTTCTATGTTATGTTCTTGACAATACGAAATAGAACAAATTTTAAATGGGTCAGATATCATGCCTGGGGAAACATGAGACACCTAATTAATCAAAACGAAAGGAAACTTTAAGGAAAGAGCTACTGAAAAAGGAAAAATTTGGTTCCAAACTTAGCATGAAATCTCTCCATGGATATGTCAAGTTTTCATTCACGTCTTCTCAGGTTTTCAATCCACACTTTCTGCTCTTCGTACCCTGAATTTGCTCTTCAGCATCGCTTTGAGCATCTCAAAGCCATGCTCAAAGTCGCGAGTTTCCACCACCTTCATCATACATCTTCAGGTTATCAGTAAAGTGATCAGGAATTTTCCCCACCCTTAGCATTGCAGGGTTGCTCGGGCATCTTGTTCTCTGCCCTTGACATTGATATACCAGCCATAATGATGTAGTCGACGAAGAGCTGGACAAGACGGCTTTTGCATCCGAGCGGAATGAACAAGGCAATATAAAGACAAAAGATAACCAAGAGAGCAATAACTCCGACGACCAGGGCGACAATGCCAATCCAGTGCGTTTGCTCACGGTAACGTAGACCCCGGCCATGAAGGCCACGGACATTGTAGCAAGAGCTATAAGCAGCGGTAGCCTTGCCTTTCTGAGGGCATGATGCACAGCATACGGATCTGGGATCTGCGTCCAAAGAAGGATCACAACTGCAATTATCGAGCTGTACATCGCGATGCTGTTGCAAATAACGAAAACGTTGTACATGGGTTTGTTCAGCAGTGTAGCGGTTCCCGCATCTGGTTCAGAGCCATTATATCCTCCAGGAACAAAAAGCCGGCGGCGAATGTCATAGCAGCAACAAGAGTTGCCACGACCATACGGGTATTGGCCTCATCCTTTAGTTTATCCAAATTGGGAGGATCCAGATCTTCCCTCGGGCCTAAGCATCTCGGCCGGCAAATTGCTCTGTCTTTGCTTCTGGGTGCTCCAGCAGACAATAGGATTGTTCGTGTTAAGCTCTGGTTAAGCATATAAAAAAGATCGTTTATCATCCATGAAGATAGGATTTAGAATTCGGAAAAATGAAACGTTCTCAAGTGATGCAAAGGCATGCAAATGCAGTCTTTTCTAAGCTTACTGTAGAAAATAAATTCCACTTGCTAATTACCACAAAGGAAGTAGCTAAAACAACATTGGAAAACAAAAGTAGATAACTTGTGAATTCCAATTGTGGAGATCAGTACCTGGTGAAGTGGAGCATCCATTGTTTTGAGTTGCTCATATACAATGTCGAGAGCCGTCAAGTTTTGGTTGTTTACAAGGTTAAGATCGACTCTCTTGTCCCGGCTGAGATAGAGCACAACTTTGGGTTGCCACTTCGATGTGGCCACATGTAGCGGCGTGTTTCCTTTCACGTCTTGCGCATTTATAAGCTTCTCGAGCTCAGGATTACTGAGTATGTACTTCACTCCTGGAGCCATTCCATACATTGCCGCAACATGAAGTATATTTTGCCTTTCGAAAACAGTTAGCTCTTTCGGATCTGGCCAACGTCGAAGTAGCTCCTTGATTGTTTTCGAGATGTCCCATCTTGCACGCGACGTGGATCGGAAGATAGAACTCTCTCGTCATGCTGGACGGCACTTGAGGGGAACTCATCGACCAAGAATTTGACTCCATCGACGTAATTCACATATGCTGCTAGCTGGAGGGGAGTACCCAATCCGGTATCTTTTAAATCAAATAGGCTCTTTCTTTCACTTGACATTCTTTCAGCATTTCTACATGATTAAAGAACAGGAAATGAAAATTTGTGTCATACTCATTACCAAGGGTCTAGTACTGTTATGTCTTTCTTAAAACAAATGAAATTGCTGATTTCTGATTGAAATCTAAGCTTTTGGGGGATAATTTTGGTATGGACATTGGAGAATACTTCAAAGCATCCCATGAGTCTGTTCTTGTTTAACAGATGGTCCTTGGACAATGATATAAGTCTTGTAGTATCTACATGGCTTACATTGATAACATTCTTCAGGTCTAAAGTCTTGCTAGACCCAAGTCCGGACATATCGTAATCCCTCCTTCTGGGCAATGATTTAGGGAAATTTTCAACAATTGATGCTGGCTCTAGAAAAAGGTTAAAAAGTACTTACTTCAGTTTGGAATCCAACTGGCACGAATCTTCTTCTTTTTTTTCTCATAAAAGACACTATCTTTTGCTTCAATCCTGATTCTGGCCCAAACCTTTTTTTTTTTCATCTCATACAAAAACTAACTTTACTCATGTCTCAATTATGACTCAAGCTTCTTTTTAATTTCATAAAAAAATTACCAACTTTCAATAGCATCTGTTATGTTTCGGTCAAGTTTTTTGCCGTTAATGCGGAATGATATGAAAAATCTCAAAGGCATTATGGACGGAAACTTGACGTGGGCCAGATTAGAGTAACATCGAAAGTTGGTGTTTTTGTACGACAGCAAAAAAATTTTGGCCAAAATTTACACCTGACTTGAAGTTGATGTTATGAGACAAGAAAAGCTTGGCCTAGCACACGAGTTAAAGTTTTGTGCATAAAGCTGATGCTTTTTTGTGGGCATTAGGCCCCATTCTAGTATAAAAAACTGAGAACATATCCAAGTGAAAGCCATATCGCTGACCTAACCTTTGGTGCATCACGGCCCCGTGAACCGACGACATGCCTGTACCTAGGGCCAAAGGACTTCATTCCCATTCCGATCCCATCCACTGCTTCCAACAAAAGCTTGAGAATCTCCAAGTCCCCCCGCCCCTCGTTCGGCCGCCAAGTACAGCGGGCACTTCCTCTCGCTGTTCTCCTTATACATCGATCGTGAGCGTCGACTCAGCAGCAAACGGGTCAACTCATTGTGACGGTTTTCGACAGCCTCATGCAACGGAGTGTCCCCGTTTGTTCGCCTTGTCCACATTGCTGCTGCAGTCGACGAGGAGATCGCAGAGCGGATCCTGCCAGCTCTCACCAACATGGAGCACGGAGTCCCCTTGGCTGTTCTACTCGTTGATGGGCCGCCACTTGTGGGGATGACCTCCAGGAGTACACAGAGGATGTCAGGGTTCTTGATGCCGCCGCGATATGGACTTACGAGCTCCTGAGGGACCCCGGCAACGGTCGTGATAGCCTAGGGCTGTCATGGCCCTGTTGGCCCAAGGCAAGGCAGCCATCGCCCTTGGGGTTGTCGGTTGTGGCCGGCAAGGTTCGCACGGTGACCTGGCCGGCCAAGGGAGGAAAAAACCATATTAAAAGAAAAATTACAAAATAAATAAAAAATTATGAAAAATCCACATGTACATTAAAATATTAAAAAGAATTGTTTCGCCGTTGTCACGTCAATTTTTTCGACATCCACGCCAACTTTTTCGGTATCTATGTAATCGATAGCACTTAAGTAGTCGATTTTTTTAAAGTTATAGTACTCAGTGAGCGAAAAAAAAGGTTATGACACTTAAGTGAGCATCGTACAAAGTTATGGTATTCGTAGTGTACTTGTCTCTGAAACTGTTAATATGCTTTGCAACAGAACCTCAGATAACTCATATTAACTAATTTCATTAGCAAAAATATGTGATTTGATGTGGACGGTTTCTATGAATATTCATTAAAATATCCTTGGTTTCTTTTGCAGTCTTTGCCTTTGCGATGTGGTACTCTATCTTTTACACATCTAATGCCTTTTGATCAAGAATTTTCCATCCTGATTCTGGTATTGGATCCACTTCCGCGAGTTCTGGTTTCCAACCCTCAAGTCGTGCATAGAGATATTTCTGATAAGATAGTCCTCTATTTGGAGTTTCCACTATCCGAAATCCTACCCGTCGAACTTATCATTTTGATTTTTATGTCTGCCATACTGTTTGCTTTCAATTGAACGTCACCAAAAAACCTCGATATAGCCAATTGAGGCTCTGATACTGGTTGTTGAAATCACATACCAATTCCAAAAAATAATCCTAGCAAAAATTAGTAAACGTTTGATCCACTAGAAGCAAAATGATCTGAATGGAGAGAGGATTTGGCCCTACTTGTAACTCTTTCATCTCCAATTCTTCATCAACCACAAGCATTGCAAATTTGTCAAGGAGTTCTTGGTTATTCCCCCTTCCAAAGAATGGTGACGTTTTACCCTGGCGGGTTTCCTTTAGAAATAAATCCTGATTAAATGGTTTTTCCTCCTCCTCCTCCTCCTCCTCCTTCTTCATCAAAGGCTTTCTTTTTTCCAGATAACTTGTCCCTCAGCTTGGTGGAATTTTCTTCTCTTAAGGTCATAATCATCCACTGCCGATCTAATTTAATGCAAATGCAATGTGATGCATGTTAAATTAAATGAGAAAAATGAATTGATTTATTTTTTTAGGAATTAAAAATAATGATGATTGGAAGATAAATGATTAAAAAGGAAGATCAAATTTTAGGTGTCAACAAGATTTTGTAAACTATTTATGAAATGACGGTGCCTAGGAGGTCTTTGGTGGGGTCGGGGGGGGGCTTTTTACAGCCGTGAGTTAAATTCCTTATGAAGGATTTGAGAGGGAGGGGGGGGGGAAAGACGAGAGCGAGGCGAGAGGCGTCTTGAGCAAATTGTTTTTAGGGTTTAATGAGGGAGATCAAAGAATGCGGCTTTTAGAATCAAAGGATAGCGAGGACGGAGAGGGAGGGGAGAGGAGGACCCGAAGGGGATGCGAAGAGGGAGAAGGCGGAGGAAGGGGGGGGAGAAGAGATCGGGGGGAAGAGCAGCCTTGTAATCCTAGCCAGTTCTTCAATATATTCATAAGCGTCATCTGGAACTTCAGAATGACATACCTTGATTTCTTCATCTGATTTTGAATTTTCCATGAGGCAAATGGTTGCATAATCTTCATCACTTCTCCTTAGTGTCCCTTAAGGTCTCTGTTTTAGAGCTTTTTGTATTTCTCATATTTGCCTTTATTCTTTTTCAGTAGAGGATAATTAGGCTTGATTTGCCCTTGCTTCTTGTAGTGAAAGCACACTATGTCTTTTGTTTCCTCCTTGTCATTGATTGATTGCTTATGGTTGTACTGTTGAAGATTTCTTGTTTAAAATGTTCTCCCCTTTCTGCCATCTTTCTAAACTTCTTTACCATCAATGCAAGTTCTTCCACCATCTTCTTCTTCATCTTCAAATCTTTCAATTCATACTCAATGTTAGACTTTAGGCAAGTGACTTCTTACCTTTTGTATTCTTTTCTTTGTTGGCTCATTCTCTTTCGTATGATTGTAGAGTTCCAACAAGTTTATCAATGTACAAGGGTCTAATTATTTGGCATTCTTGATGGACAGCTTGATGTAGTTCTGTTCATATGTGAGTCCTCAAGAATCTTTTGAACCTACATAGGTTCATAAATAGGAGCATTTTGATGAGCAAGACCACTAGTTAAAACTTGAAACCTATCAATCATTTTAGCAATTGTTTCATCAGGCTTCATCTTAAATGCTTCATAATCACTCAGCAGAATACTGAGTTTAGTCTCTTTGACTCTGTTAGTTCCTTGGTATGTGACGTGAAGTCTGTCCCACGTGGCTTTTGATGATTCTTCTTACAACACGATTATATATTCAGAGTGGATAAAGCATAAAAGAGAGAATGAACAGCTTTATAATCAAGTCCATTTTCTTTTTGTCCTTTCCGTCTCTAAGGTTGCAGCAATAGTATTATTTTCATTCCCTGAGGTAGTAAGTTGATGTGGTAGTAGGATTTACTCCTTTTGTCACAATATTCCACATCAATTGTCTGATGCCTTGAAGAACCATTTCATTTTGTTGCACCAAACATTGTAGTCCTTTCCACCAAAGTAAGGAGGCTTATTGTTAAACTGAGCATCATCTAATCCTAAAAATTGTTGCTAGAAATGATAGATCGTTACCTTAGAAGTAAAACACTTCAAAATATTGAGCAACCTACTCTGATACCGATTGATGTATCTAGCACTATCATTTACAGGGGGGTGAATAGGTGGTTTTGAACAAATTTGACTCTAAATACGAAATTAAAAGAACACGTCAAATAAACATTGATTCAAAATCTAAATATTATGCAGTATGAGAATCTGATTGTCAATGAGCAATACTCTATCAAATGTGAAAGAAAGAGTTTAGAGATAGAGAAATTTGCGCACAAGGCGATTATAGTGGTTCGACTTGAATCAAGTCTACGTCCCCACTCCTATAATAACAGCTGATAGGCTGGATTCCACTAGATGAATAAAAGAAATATTACATGTGATTTCACTATCACACTCTTACAAAACCTCTCAAATATTATAGTATGTAGCTTGTGAGAACAAGTATAGAATTTGAAGCACTCTGGCACTTTGGAATTGATGATTCTGATCATACCATGGAGCAGCATCATGGATCTCCTTTTATACTCCTTCACCTAGAAACTAGCCATTGGATAGGTTTTCAAATGATCACCCTTCAATTGTTGATTGGACGCCATCAATCTTGATTGAACAAGACTGTATCTCGGGTGATTTGATTACCGTTGGTTTTGAATCTAAATCCCTAGATTCAGTCGCCCATACAACTCAATCTTCGATTTCCATAAGTAGAGTTCTCCAAATATTGAAGTTGTCTTGTCTCTTGGAGGTGATTTTCAATCAAAGATATTATACTAATATGATGTAAGTAATCTTATTAATCAAGATTACAAACTTCCATAAATATCTTAGCCATAACAAAATTGTGTCAGCCATGGCTCTTCAAAATCTAGAGTATAAATATTGCAAAACTGTTTCTTTAGAAAAAAAAAACAGTCTCTAGAATTTGAATAGATTAAAATACTAAATATGAGCTCGATATAATGTCCTTGTTGACGCTCGCACATGAGTCTTCTTCAAAAGTATGATTGAATCTACATAAGTGATATTCCACTTAATTTGGATAAAATAATTCAACCCCTTCATAATCAAATATGTGATGACTTCGTCTTGAGTTTGAATATCAATTTGGATCAATATGAGCTTCTCCATTCCTGTGTTACACTTGAGATAAAACACTTAATGTATACCAAATTCTAGAAGGTACATGACATTTTTATCAGAATTAAAATATTCATAAGGAGGTTTTTCTCAACAGTAATATCCATGTACACTTGAGATGACCGGTGATGGTATAGTATTATCCACGTATGTGATATCTGAATTATCCTATATTATAAATACGTTAATCATAAAGCTATTTTCGTAAATTTTATGTGTTTTAAAATAGCAACGATATTCCTAAAATGTCTTTAGAGCTATGGAGTGCACTCAAAGCCGATATCGGCTATTCATTTTCTCAATGACTAGCACTGAGATCGATAAATCTTAAAATTACTACAGGGTGATTATAAAAAAAATGACTATTCAATGTGAGAAGATTAATTTCTTGTTCATCAGTCTCTCTTAAGTTTTTTAGTAGTTCCAAAACCATTTTCTGGTCAACCGGTGATTAAACCGAGCACCAAAACATTTTAATTAAATTACTAGAAGATAAATCGTCATCACAAAACTTATGTATTTAAATTCTCTAATGACAAAGTCATTACATTAGCATGACGTTACCGAATTCTACATCATCCATGACATCAGAATATATAAAATCAAACATGCACGCATACAAATTCACGCGGCGCGGAGCGTACGGAACAAGGCGATCTGGTGGTCTCGCATAAAGGGGGAACTTGTCTGTAGGTCGTGGGTATGGCCCATCCTCTGTCCGGTTCTCAATGAAAGGGGCGGGAGAGGCCCTCTTCTGAGGTCGGCGATCTGGAGGCGAGGAGAACTGGAACTCCCCGGTGGCCTAGGGGGGGCAGGAGGCATCCTGTGGCCGCCGGGATGGTGTCGTGCAAACAGCGCAAGTGTGTGCATGATAGAGGACGGGTCTGTTGTAGTATGCTGTGGGCCTGGGTGGTCCGGATTGAGCAGGTGCTATGGCCCATCCTTTGCTTCTTGAAATTGATATAGCAGCTTTAATGATGTAGTCGGCGAAGAACTGAACAAGACGGCAATCGTACGCAAGCGGAACAAACATGGCAATATAAAGACCAAGATAACGAAGAGGCCAGTGATTCCAATGATCAAGGCAACAACGGCAATCCAAGTCCGTTTGCTTATGGTCACGTAGACCCCCGCCATGAAGGCCATGGACATTGTGGCAAGAGCTATAAGCAGCATTAGCCTTGCATTTCTAACGGCACGATACACTGCATGCGCATCATTGATTTGCGTCCACAGAAGGATCACAACTGTAATTATCGAGCTGTACATGGCGACGGTGTTACAGATCAGGAAGACGTCATATAGGGTTTATCCAGCAATATAGCGATCCCCGCATCTGGGTTAGAGTCATTATATCCTCCAGGTACAAAAACCAGCGGCAAATGTCACGCGGCAATGAGCGTTGCCACAATCATACGGTTTTCGACCACATCCTTTAGTTTATCCAATTCCAGAAGCTTCATATTTCTCCTTGGGTCCAAGTGCCGTGATTTGCTCTGTCTTTGCTTCTGGGTACTTCGCGGATACTAAGATTATTCGTGTAAAGCTCTGGTTAAGCGTAATTGGAAAAAGAGCGTTATCATCCATGAAGGTGGACAAATAATCAAAATATAGAATTAAAAAAAAAAAAAATTCTTGTCATGTGATGCGCAGACTTCCAAATGCAGTATTTTCCGCTAGGTAACTTGCGGGGGAGTTCAAACGGGTCAAAATAAACCGTAATTCCTTTCGTCTCTCACAGGAAGGAAGTGGCTAAAACAACAGGGGAAATTGGAAAACGAAGTAGATAATGGTTAATTCATTTTGTGGAGATCAGTACCTGGTGAAGTGGAGCATCAACTTCTTTGAGTCGCTCATCTACAATGTCGAGAGCCGTCAAGTTCCTGTTGTTTTCAAGCTTCATATCGACTCTTTTGTCCCGTGAGATAGAGAAGAACCTCCGGTTGCCAGTTGAATGTAGCGACATGCAGAGGCGTGTTCCATCCTTGTCTTTTGCATTTATAAGCTTCTCATGCTCGGCCTCCCCGAGTATGTGCTTCACTACCTCGCCCCTTCCGTATTTTGCCGCAACGTGAAGTATATTTTGCCCTTTCTTAGAGGTAAACATTCTTCCGGATGTGGCCAATACCCCAGCAGCTCCTTGATTGTTTCAAGATGACCCATCTTACACGCAATGGATCGGAAGATATCCCCTTCGTCGTGCTCAAAGGCACTCAAACCGAACTGTTCGACCAAGAATCTAACTCCATCGACGTAATCCATGTATGCTGCTAGATGGAGGGGAGTGTCCCTCTCTAACATCTTTGAATCAAAGAGATGCTTCTGCTGCTTGACATTGCTTTCATCGTATCTACATCATTAGAGAGCAAAAAACGAACGGATTAGTGTCTTGCTCAGGACAAAGGTATGGTATCTTTACCTTCTAAGTGATATATTTTTCTTAAAATGAAAGAAAAAAAAATGTTCCATCGAACACATAATTGAAATCCAAATTTTTGGTGGATAATTTCAGTATACACATTGGAGAATGCTTCAAAGCATGGAGACATCCGTTTCCAAGTAGTTTACCACATTGGAGTAACGAAGGCCAGCCATAAACATGAAGCTCTTCCTGTTTACCAAAAGGGCCTCTAGTTATATCCGATCTGCCTTCGACAGTTTATACTATGATTTTTATTGCTGAAGTTTAAAATTGATGCAGGTTTAGAAAAAAAGGCTAAGTCCTAGTCCGGAGAAGAAGTAAAACATGTCCCGACCTGCCTCATAGTTTTTGGCCAAAGCTGGTACGGATCCAAAGTTTCTATAATTATGAGTCTTTAGAAAAAGGCTAAACATTCTAGTCCAGCAGAAGAAGTAAAAGGTGAGAGCTGCTTTATTATTGGAGACTTACACTTCAAAGAAGGGGGGGGTGGGGGGTGACAAGGGCGGGGGGGGGGCTCACCCTGTGGTGCCTAGAGTTTGTTGCTCCTTTGCTCGGGTACGGAGAGAGGGGGGGTGCTTTCTACTGCTGGCGGGGCGGCGGTTGTTGTGCGCTCATCGTCAGAGTATGGGTTTGTGAGTAGCGGCTGTACGCTGCTTGGAACTCGGCCTGTTCCAGGTCGGG
>JAGVVM010022092.1:0-12838 GCA_019149425.1 Psidium friedrichsthalianum
CGAACTCGGACGTCTCGAACCATTGTCATTCCCCATGCCATCTGGTCTATCAGACCACAGGCATTCATGGGGAGGCTCCCTTTTAGGGGTTAATTTTCGGATGGCACGTCTTGTGCGTATTGGGCAGTTCCACAACCATGACGTTTTTTCAAAGCCGATTTCAATCCCGGTTAGACGAAAAAGTAATTGACATTCGTCGATGATCACGGGCAATTGACGATACGAAAATTTACCCGCTTCTTTGAAGTTGTTGGGGTTTTTGTTCTCATTTTCCTTGTTGAAGCCTTCCATCCAATGGCAATATCCACGAATTGATTTGTCCTAATTTTGTGCAACCAGGGGAATTTCGCATTTGGTTACACTGTATTATTGGGCCGGGTTGTCAAAATTCTGAAACAACAGGGATCCAATTTAAAACTGGAGCAGTTGAGGTAAATTGAAGACGATACGGGTTTATCTCTTCGAGCCTCCACTGGTTTGTTACTCGCATATAATGTTATCCCGAGTTTTGTGAAGTACGGCTCCGAGCATTAATAGGAGAACGGAAATTACTACTTTCTTGCTTTTACGTTCATTCCGGACATCAATAAAAGTAGAAACGCATCTAAGTAAGGGAAATTAACAATCTGCGATTTCGTTCATGATCGATTTCGCTCCCTTCTGCAGGGCTCTCCCATGATCAACTAGGCTTCATTCTAGACCAGGTAATCATCGTCTCTATATTGAAGGACCCGTGACCCCAGCTTAGCAATACAGACTCCATGATGCACCTACACCCTAGTGGTTCGTCAACACTTTGAAGCTGATTGGTCATGGCGATGAAGTTCGCGTCTTCCAATGTGCCACTTGGCCTGTTTGTGATACTCTCCCGCTTGCATCGTGAGCATCATATTGCTGAAACCCCCCCCGCCATGGGCTCGATCTTTTTATGCATTTGCCCCCAACAGAACGTTGATCCTGGTCATAAACTGATCAACTCACCTCTTATAAACAATGCATGTTTTGCGATCCTCAAATGATGCGAGTTTTCATGCGGAGTGAGGAGGTCTATTGCAGTTGGGGCCAGGTGGCGGAGTCCGGAAAAGCCTTCTTATACATCATGGTTTTCGCGGTTAGAGGTTAACATTTTCAGCTCTTAGAACGCGGCTTCGGTTGTGCTCATTACGAGTCTTCATTCGGGTTCGCCATCTTTTGAAATCAGAAGCTTGATTTGCGAATGTTCAAGTCCTAGCTCTGACGTCTACTCCATTTTCTGTTTTGCCGTCTGGCGATAGGGCACGTTCGTTAATAAATCCTCAACTAGTTTGTACTGTGCTCATCAGTATGGCGACGGTAACCAGCTTCTTTGAACCTTACTGTTTGTTGTCCTTATCTTTACTGAGATCTTGGACGTCGTCCGCAGAAGTGCCAGGCTCCATGGGTCGATCCCAAACATGCTGTTCGAACTCCTCCTCCTCCCATGGTTCACAAGTAACAATAGCGTCTCAAGTTGTGTTGGTTGAGACAGCTTCGATTGGTTAATGATCCCTCAGGTTTTGTGCTACCTCTGAATCTGGTATTTTGCACTCTCATTTGGGTTTTTCTGAGCTTCGTCCTGAAACTCTTTTCAGGGTGGTATAGGGGCCGACGATTATTAGGAGAACATCTACTTTTAAAATTAGAGTGTGGGTTTAGAAAACTGTATTCGTTCCCCTGACGCGTTCTATTCTTTCTCAACCTTTTTTATCGTATCTCTTGCCCGGTTTGCTTTCTTTCGTCTTTTCATGGTGAGGGGGTCCTCGTCGTCATCTCTCATACTTATCTCCACCGTTGTTTTGCTGGTGCGCTTCTCCCATAAAGACAGATACCCATCTTCTTTTCCGCTGTAACTTAGTTGGTCTTTATCCCGTACTTAGGTCGCTTTTTCTTCTTCTTTTCCGAAACGGTGGCGTCCTCAAACCTTTTCTGGCAAAGATAATAGTTTTGCTTGGCCGAGATGGCAGATCGATAGGGGATTCGAGCTGACAAAGATAACACCGGAAAAGAATGGCCGATAGGAAAATCTGACCATAGATTTATTGCTACTGTGCAGTCAATATTTAACTCGAGACAACTTACTATCTTACGCATTCTAATCGTCTGCTTGGCTCCTATTCTCTTCTGCTTCATATACTCCCATCAGTCTTTATTCCCTCCCCTCGATAATGGCTAATCTTGCTATACATATCTTCCTGGCTGACTTATGTTTAAATGGTAGAGGCTCTATCATCTTCTTGGACGAGGTTATATCTATATAACCCATCATCCGAGTGTCGAAGCTGAGATTCTCGATTATTTAGGGAGATAAATGCTTCTTCAGTCGAAGGCACCAATTTTGAGAGAGAATACAGGGCGTTCCCACATGTCTTCATCAACTTCCTAGAAGCTTGGCCGAACACCCAAGGAGATAGTCACCTTAGCCCGCGTCGTGAAGGCTCGTACTATAGATCGTTTTGAATGTTTGGCCTTTGCAGAACACTCAGTTGCCTGGTATAAGAAGACCGTCAGTTCTATTGAAGAGCGGTCTCGCTGTTGGTCCACGAGAGAGGAGAAGTTGGTGGAGCGCCTAGCTTTGAATCAGACTTACTTTGAGCATGACCCGAGCGATATCGTGATGAATTCAGATGTGATTGGTGTGGAGGGGAGGCTTGATGATTTAACGGTGGATATAGCTTTCGAGAGAGATCTGATCGATAATCTGAATTTGCTGTTGAACATCATGAGGCTAGCGCAGCCAAGTACAAGGAAAAATGTACCCGTCTGTTCTTCAAGATTGTAGATCTTGAATCCCAGATCGCTCAGTGTAGGCAAAGCATCAACCTCATGGAGAGTCAATTAAACTCTTTTGTGATGCTTATTAGGGTCAATTTGGCTTTACTTTTCCTCCCGGTGAGTTGTTGTAAAACTTGTTGATGAATGAGAATGAAAGGAAATTTCGCATGTTTGTACTTTCTTTCCCACTATCTCTTCCCCGAATATCACGATGATCGATTCAGAGACACAGGAATTACCGAGGCTTAACATCCTTCCTGATTCTTGTTGCCGTTGTAGAGAATCGGCGCGGCCCCCACCATCCACCTTGAGCCCTGTGAGCTAGTTGCGTGAATTATTAAGATACACTACTCGGTCAGTGTGCTAATAAATGAACTCGGCCACCTGTTAGCGTGCCCCACTTCACTCATGCTTTCTCTTTTGGCGTCCACTTGTCCGTGTCGGTTGTCTGTAGCATCGAGAAAAATGCTGTGGGCCATGCTCATTAATAAACACCGATCTCTTCCAAGTTTCTACGGGTGGTTCGAATCCGAGAAGTTTTAAGGCGGCCATTTGTTGATTTAATCAAAAAAGGCTGCAGGGTTGGGTTAATATATTTTCTTCACGGGCTCTGATTACCAATCCATGCCTTTTCAACAAAAAACAGAAACCCCTCCAATACATTAAGAATGCCCCCACGCCTTGATTCTGGATAAATTGTACAGCCCATCAAAATACATAACTCATACATGCTGAATGATTGACACAATTCTGTCTCAGGAGGTTTGATCTCTTCACTTGCCCCCAGGGTTATCAGCTAAGACATCGGTAATTCGTTCAAGGTCATTCTGGCATGTCACCATCAACGAGCCCAAATTTTGCTCACCGCCTAGGGTACCTGCAAAAGTAGAGGAAACAATTAGTATGTGATCTAAGAAAGGGGGTCGTCCATGACTCCTACATTAGTCCATTCTCTTTTTTAATTTTGTGGTGAAATCAGACAAAATTTTCTTAGGAAGACAAGGGTTATTTCTCAAAATAATTTTTCTTCAGGTTTTTATAACTTGAAAAATGTGATAAAATCCTTTGATTTTTTAAGCAAATTTCTCGAAGGATTTTTCTCTTTTATCAAAATGAATTTTCGAGGGTAAATTGTTAAGAAAATCTTATTTCTATTGAAGCAGAAAAGTTGATGACAAAATTCTTTATTGGTCGACAAATTCCCTGAAGGGATTTTTCCACATTTTTTCAGAAATGGATACCAATTTTGTTTTTTATTTCTTTTGAAAAAATGGCCATGATTTAATTCAAAAATTTGACTGACACCTAACATGGACCGACCAAAAAAATAAATAAAATACAAGATAAAGTTCAGAGAACTTACTTTCACCTTGAAAATAATAACAATGATCTAGACATGCCCATGAACGTGAGTTTAAACCTTAGTCTGATCTATCCTAAAAGCGGCTTACAAATTGAACGAAAGACTTACGCAAGGCGACAATCTCGCGCACATATCAAGATTAGCCTGATCCCACGACGCAATCAGGATTAGCCGGCCTTCCACTTCAGCTGCTCGAGCAAAAATTATAACGCCCGCTTCGGTAATCTTACCAGCCTGAGGCCTAACTTTTAAAACTCATTTTTGGAAAGAGGTTCGGGATTGAATCTGACTAACTTTCGACGTGATCTCACGGCGGAACGCTAGAACTAAATCACAATACCATCCTAAAACTAGTGGCCCAGGTCCGGCCACGGGATGTGTGTGATGTAGTGCTAAAGCGATTAATCATGCACAACAATTAAAATTCAAACACCGCTTCAAAATGTGCAAAAATAAATTCCAATTCCTCACACCAAAGCCTGCAAAAAGGAGGTTAGCCTAAATACTCCACCCCTTATAACTCTCATCTGCAAAATCATTTAAACACTAAATAGTGAGTTCCAAGCAATTGGCAAACAAATGAATTTCATGAAATTTTGTTCAGGCCTAAGTCATCTAGTTCTGTTAATTTTTTAAAAATTAAGAAACACATCCCCAGCGGAGTCGCCAAGCTGTCGCGACCCTAAGAATTTTTTTTCGATCGGGTTAACGGATTATTAGGTTTAATTAGATGAATTACCTAATACGGACCCTCCCAAGTCCCTACCGAATCGCAACTTTGGTTTTTGTTCAAAAATTATTTCAGAAATTTGGAGTCGCACTAATTATTTTTGGTAGGTTTGATTAGATACCTAAGTAAATTAGCGGAGGACTAAATTACTTCTACGAACCAGAGATTATGAGTTCGGGACTTGGTTACACTAGTTAATTAAAAACTAATGCCCTTTCGGTACCTTATTTCATGGATAGTCCTAATTTGTTCACTCAAGCTTGTTTTTCCTAAGACTCTAGTGAGGTGGTTCTCTTTTGTATTTTTCACTTTTTTAGATAGTATGCATGGGTGTATTTTTTTTCTTTTCAAAGTGTTAAAATTCCCTGAAGCCGAAAGGGGGAGTGTGTTAACGACTTCTGTGCAGTGTTACAGTCTACTCACTTTGGGGTCTGGTGATTCAAAAATTAAACGGCAGGAAATCATATGACAGTAAATAAAGACCTCCAATGGATGGCCCAGCCTTGGCTTGGCTCTCCCCTTTTAATGTGCGAATTAAATTGACGGGAATTTAACTAACTGTGATGTTAAAACCTCCATGCAGCCAAGCATTGGCTTGTCTCTTCCTTTGGGTTTGATGGTGCGACAAATTTAAATTGCAGTAAGTAAAAATCTCCAATGGGCGGTCAGCATTGGCTTGGCTCTTCTTTTAGGGTTTAATGGTGCAAGAATTTTAAATTGCAGTAAGTAAAACCTCAATGGGCGGCCTAGCATGGCTTGTCTTTCTTCCTTTGGGTTTAATGGTGCAGGAATTTAAATTGCAGTAAGTAAAAACCTCCAATGTCGTCCTACACTTGGCTCGGCTCTTTCCTTGGTTGTTTGATGGTGCAGGAATTTAAGATTACAAAATTAAACGACGTCCAGTTATGCGCTTTGCCTGCTCGTTCTGGGGTTTTAGTTCTTTGAAATAAAATACAACAAATTGGTTTCAACAATTTAAACTAAAATCCGTTGACTGGGTCTGGCTGCAAATTTGATGGCACTTTGGAATTTGTTTGGGCCCACTTTGCACCTCCATGGAATTTATCGTTGATATGAAGTTGTCCCTTTTTTTTACCTTGCCATAAAATAGGAGAAAAAAAGGAGATGGAGAAAAGTGTATACAATTTGTTGCTAATTTGAGACTAAACCACAAATAAATGAATAAATAAAAACACTTGCTCGAATTTGCTTGCTCGTTGACGAGGATGAACTCTTGATTTATGTTGATCGATGAAGTAATTGTTTGGATAACTCCTAACTTTAAACTCCACCATCTTCAAAATTTTCTCTCTCTTTTGGTATTTTCTTTCTCTCCAATTTTTCTCAATCTCCCAAAACCCTCTCAAACATCCAAAATTTTCTCCCCCAAAAAAATCGCCCCTTCCAAACTCACTTTTCTTCCTCCTTTTGAGCCTATTCGAGTCCATTTCCCATTCTAATTTTTTCACTAACTGCTATCTCCCATTCTAATTCCTCCACTAACTCTTCTTCATCTTCATCTTGCTTTCTCCATCTCTATCTCACTTCTAATTCTCCACTACTCTCTCATCTTCCACTTCCCTTCTCCAATCTATCTCCCATTCTAGCTGAACTCTTCTTCATCTCCATCTTCCACATTTGTCTATTCTCATCTTATTTTCTTTATCTTCTCTTTTCCATCTCCTCTCCTTCATCTCCTCTTCTCCATCTCCTCTTCTCCATCTTCCCATCTTCATCTCCTCTTCTCCACCTTCTCTTCTCATCTTCCCTTCTCTATTCTAATTTCTCCACTAACTCTTCCTTTTGTAATTTACAAAATAATCCATCAAGTGTTAGGTATTTGTACTTTAGTCCATGAGATTTTAAGTATTTGTAATTCAGTCCCTGGAGAAATATTTCTTTAAGTCCAAATTCTTTCACAATTTTCGACACACCTATCGCATGTTGAATTTAAGCTCATTTCTTGCTATTGAAAATAATGCAAATTTAATTAAAGCCTTTTTTGTAAAATTGAGTCATTCTGGGTATAATTGGACCAAGATGAAAATTTGGAATATTAGAGAACAATGTCACAACTCCTAAAAAGTGAAAAATAAAAATAAATTGACTCAAATTGAATTTTTTAGGCCCGATTCGAGATTATGCTCGTGAAGGAATACACGACCCCGAATTGGATTTTTTAAATTTGTGATGGCCAACATGAAAAGGGATTTAAAATAAAAATATTGACTATTTTTATGCATTTTTGTGGCCTCAAATGCTATTATTTATTAAATATTTTCCTAATTTATAAAAAATATATTTTAAAAAATACAAAAAATAGGAAAAATTATTTTTTTGCTCAAAAATGGTTGCCTAAGCTTGGCCAAGGCTTCCAAAGTTGATTTTGCAATTTTCTCATTTTTTCTTGATTTTTTATGAATTTTCGAAAATAAAAATATCAAAAAATACTGAAAATATGAAAAATTATTTTTTGGTCAAAATTTGGTTCTTTAGGCTTGGCCAAGGTCCCCAAAGTTGATTTTTTAAGTTTATAAATTTTTATGAATTTTTTATTAATCTTAAAAGAGAAAAAATGATTAAAATCAGTTGTTAACATATAGAATACAAAGAATCAGAAAATTATAGTTCAAAAGTGATTCTGCGATGAGTTCATCTCAAGAATAGGAACAACCTTAAACTAGAAGTTAGAGTTAGCTTATAGTCCAACAAAGAGATTAACTAATAGGAATATGAAAAATGAAAGCAAGGATGTTGTCTAACTTCATCTTGAAGAACTTTTATAGTGTCCTCGTTATGATTGACTACTATCATACAAAGAAATTTATAGCTATAGTATACTCCATCTTAGCATGAGCATCATATTCTACTGCCACAGCAAGAAACATTGCCACAGCACCATAATCCATGACATCCCATTTTAACAGGCTACAAAATAGAAGGTCACACCATGCAAACCACTTGTTAATGAACAAAGTAACTGACAATCATTCAATATGCAATAGAGTTTAACTACAATACCATTCTTGACGTCCATGATATTCATAAAAGTGAGAATAATAATCAAAAGATCTTACTTAGTTGTACAAAGCCACGAGAGCATTCAATATTTATCTAATACTAAAATCATACACTGCCCAAATTCATAAATAGCAAATGAATGGAAATGCAGAGGAAAATGGTGAAGAGAAAGGATATTTAAGTCGCAGGGCTTTGTAAAATAGAGAAGAAATTCAAACTCATTTTATAATTTGTGTAAACAAATGATTTGAAGGCTATCTTTTCTGTATGTAATGAGTCGCCAAAGCATACTAATTATCTCAGAAGCATGAAAGCTCATGGCCTGATTAGCCTCTCAAAACATATGCAACTGAGAGCTTAAATTGGGGAATTGCTCGACCAAGAACCATATATTTAGTAATTCATGATGAGGATCAAGAAGATACTTCTCTCAACGAGTCTAATCGGCAATTAGCTATTAAGATACTACACTTAGCCTTCTTCCTTAACCAAGGACATGACGTCCCATTTCTCAAATGGTAATCTAGCTAAGAAGACTTAGTCTAGAGGAAAAGGCTACATTAGATAACAAGGCATCGGAAACTCGGCCTTTTGCTACTAAGCAAATTCAATGCCCATTCGCAGTAACCATTATATGGGTGAACATAGCTCCACTGAATCGACTATGCTTAGATATGGGTGAACGTAGCTCTACTGAATCAACTATTACTTAGGGCGCATTTGATCCAGAATTTGGAAACATTTATAAATCACGCAGACACTTAAATGGGGCAACAAGATGAAATTTCTGTGAAAGCCACCCAATATTTCTGATGATTTTGCATTTTCACCTAGCTCACGAGCTTGAAACCCAAAAAAGATTCTATTTGTGTAACATGTCCAAATATCATGCAGATATAATTAGCAGACTAATTGACAAAGCACTTTGTAAAAGAAGGTACCATCAAAGCAAAAACAAGTTCGCCGATGAACGAATATGCTTAACTTAGAAAGTTTACATTTAGATCTTAAGAATTTCAATTTTAAGAAATGTCTGTGCTCCAAAAAACAGATTTTCAGGCAAGAAAATTATCTCTAAAGTGTACCATTCAAATCAATTTACAATAATTAGGCCCTACACCTTGGCAAACTTCTTGCATGAAATTTGAAAGAGGTGTGCTTGGGTTGGCAATGGGTTAAACCTAATGTCATTGGAAAACATGAGATACTTTGAGGGTTTTAATGGATGGGCAAGTTCTCTCAGAGAGTTATTGGCACCATTGGTTTGCTTAAGAGAAAATATGTAGATGACTTTATTGGCTAGGATAGGCTTCAATTAGCTACATCTTTCAAACCTTACATATGAACCATAATCACCGTCATAACAACATTCTCACTGTCTCTATCATGAAAATATACGCCAATTAGGGCTAGTTTTTTTTATCTTCACAAGATGAAAATTGAGCATGGTGGTCCTTTAACTGCAAGATTTGTCCTCTTGCTTGATGTCATATTCACAATGGAAATGAGGTAATTCATGTTTCCCAGCAATATACTTAAGCTTCTTCTTTAAAACTAAAAAATCAACAGAAAGAAATTGTCTGTAATCTAGATTAGCTTCTCGTTGCACTGCTCCAATCACAATGAAACAGATCCTATTTCAATATTTTTTTTTTGCTTTTTTTGTCAACAAAGTTTGTTTTAAGTAGAAAATTGATACGCTTAGGAAACATGAAATGTTAGATCATGGTAGCATCAGACAAATGAAAAATCATACTGGAAACACAAGCCATCCACCACACTTTAGCAAGCACTTGCTCTCATGTATGCAAGAAGATCAAGTACATCACACACAAATATCAGAAAGCATTATTTGCTCATAGTTAAAAAAATCATATTTCCTTGAAGATACTACATTTCCTAATTTAAAACTAGATAACATCAAGACATCAAATAATCTCTTTGCAGCAAAACAAGTGACAAAAGATGAAGAAACAGAAGGCAAAGGGAAAGGAAAGAACAAATTAATGTTAGCATAAATTGTAGCACTTCCCAGAACAGTAAATTTTCTAGGCAACACTAAAAATAAAAAGGAAAATGGTTAACCAGTCACAACGAATTTAATAAAAAGAAATTAAGCAATGATAGGAAGAATTAAGGGGTAAGTATAGTACAAGTGCCGTACCGCATCTTTCGTACGGCACTCACTTGAGTGCCTTAACTTTTTTTTTTAACTACTTGAGTATCAAATCGGAGCAAAATGGATCATTTGAGTGCCACTTTCTAGCAAATTGTCCAACGTGGATTTTTTTATTGATTTATTCGTCACATGTGGATTTTTTATCATTATTTTATATATTTTTTTTTATTTTTCACTTTTTTTTTATTTTGGCATTGGTCGACAAGGTCACTAGCGACCTCAGCCAGCCATGGATCTGATGCCAAAGGGTGAGGGCTACCTCGCACCCGACTGCGGGCGAGGGCCTACACGGCCATGGTCGACGGGCCATAAGGGCCATCGCCCATAGCGGTCGTAGCCTCGCTGGCCGAGGGTGAGGCAGCCCTGAGCCCTCGAAAACAGATCTGGGTCGGCGAGGGTTGCTAGTGACCCTTGCCGACCAATGTCAAAAACCAAAAAAAAAGAAATTCAAAGAAAAAACATTTTAGTATTTCCGGCGAGCCAAATCACCAATGGCACTCAAGTGATTGATTTTTAAAAGCTTGTGACACTCAATTAAGCAAAAAAAAAAAGTTATGTTACTCAAGTGAGGGTCGTACACGAGTTATGGTAATTGCGGTGTACTTAGCTCAAAGAATTAATATAAACTCAACTTTTTGGGGCTTTAGGAAACTCCACCTTCTTTCATTAAGGCAAGGAAAAGGATAGAAAATCTGGAAAATTAGTTCCATATACCTTTTTTTTTTTATCTTCATTGTTATGTGTTACAATATCCAAGGATCGTTAACCTCTAGTAAGCTTCAGTTGTCAATTTTCATATGTCAGTTTGAAAGTGGAGCTAAGTAGATATGAAATCAACAACAACAACAAGAAGTTTAGAAGCTGACCTAATACATGCCTCAGAACTCTTGAATGCAACGACAGGATCGAGCTAGCCTCCTATCATTGTACGGTTTTATATATTTCCTTCATACCTAAAGTGGCTAAGAGTCATCTCATCATTTGCGAAACAACAAATTGGAGGAAAGTTTAGTTTATTCTAGTATGACCAACATGTACCAAGGATCAATAATGCTGCTGCATAAATTATGCATGGTTCACATGTCAGCATGATAAAAACTTTTCTGCTACTTCTACAGTCGAAAATCTCATCCTCTGCCACTATTCAAGAAGAACATTAAGAGCGTCCATCTCTGCATGTCTTGTTGCCTCTGAAAGCAACAAAAGCATATCAAACTTCGGAGCTTTGCTAGAGAGAAAGTTGCTCTTAGTATAGTCTCATCATTGATTTAGGAAATGCATTTCATGAGAATGTTTTCTCTGACAAGTTATCTAACTAGGTATATAAATGGTTGATCAAGGTGTGTACTAATTGATATCAACAAGTTTTGCTCCCTTGAAGTTGCTGCAAACCTCACATGAAAAAGAGGCTTCTTATTAGATTGACCACCTTCATCTTTTCTAACTGTACTTTTTATGTATCCCTATAGCAATGTGCCTTTGTTTTTCTCATCATGCTCCAAAACACTAAAAGGGCCAACTATTGTTCATATCAACTATTTGTTACTGTCTACAAAGTCATTTATAGTAGTGTTTTGTCCGCACATTACTATAAATGATTACAAGACTAGGCTATTAGATAAAAGATGATCTCTACTAGAAACCACGCTTAATCTATTTGTGTAGATGTGGCCATTGTGTGAAAAAATATGCCCAAGAAGCAGGTTCTTACATCTTAAAGGCAATTCAAAGCTCACTATTCATTTTTTTACCCATTAAGTATACCAAAGTCTAGCTACATATGGCCTAAGGAAACAATGTTAGGAATTTCACAAAAACCGATAAAGACCACAAAATAGTTCTAGACAGAGCACAATGGTAAAGAAATACGTAAACGTTGTGCCTAACAAAGCCAGATTATTGCTAGTGTTAACAGTAGTCATATTTAACGAAAGAAAACCGGAACAAAACCATTTACAGCCTAAATGTATGGAAAATTCCATTTAAAGAAATAATCATGGGAGAAACACAAAATGAGCTACAATAACTACAACATAGGGTATCAATTCAGAACAATAACAAAGTGCTATTGGCCAAATTTATACAAGGGGCGGAGAAGCAATAATAAACTATACATTTCGTCTCTCATTAGTCCAGTTTCTTCCTGCCACAATGACATGCCCATCCTCAAAATCACATAGCTATTCAATCAAAAAGTACATTTGAAACCATTCACTAATTGATTGAAATACTAATCATCTTAGTTATAAAATAAAGTAATGTATCTTAAATGCACGTGATTACCAAAATCAGTTTTCTACCCAACAAGAACATCAAGGTTGTCAAAACAAGCTTTGCCTTATATAAGAATAGCAAATAGGTTTTGTTCCTTGTTAGGAGGAAAAAAAATGACTATAAGAAATTTTGAAGCATGCCTGAATGCATATAAGCAATTCAAGAGGAAATCTGCATCGAGTGTCCAGCAGTAAGAATATTCAGCATCAATATGCAGCTACTAATTGAATAAATGCATGTCTAGTAGCTGTGTAATCAGAATCCTGCGTGTCCTGTACAATATACGGGTCACAAAATGCTTGAATAATGATTATTGCAACATATTGGTTCTCTAATTCAGCTGCAAAGCCCACCTAACTGTTAAACTACTATGGCTCTAACCACACTAAAGCAAAAACAACAACTGATTCGAGAAACTACATGTTGCTCGTTCCAGTGTGTCGTTATCATTGGTACCCACTCAAACATTCAAGAAGCTCTT
>JAGVVM010022093.1:0-34151 GCA_019149425.1 Psidium friedrichsthalianum
GGCCTCAGAGGTACTTGAATGCAACGATAGGATCAAGCCAGCCTCCTATCATTTGTACAGTTATAATATGCTGCCTCTATACCTAAAGTGGCTAAGAGTCATCTCATCATTTGTGAACAAACAAATTTCAGGAAGTTTAGTTAGTCCAATATGATCAATATGTACCAATGATCGAGAATGCTGCTGCATAAATTATGCATAGTTCCCATGTCAACATGTTAAAAACTTTTCCGCTACTTCTACAGCCGAAAATCTCATCCTCTGCCACTGTTCAAGAAGAACATTAAGAGTGTCCATCTCTGCATGTCTTGTTGCCTCTGAAAGCCAAGAAATAACGAAAGCATATCAAACTTCGGAGCTTTGCCAGAGAGAAAGTTGCTCTTAGTGGAGTCTCATCATAAATTTAGGAAATGCATTTCATGAGAATGTTTTCTCGAAAAGTTATCTAACTAGCTATATAGAAGGTTGATCAAGGCATGTACCACATGATATCAACAAGTTTTGCTCACTTGAAGTTGCTGAGAACCTCACATGAAAAGCGTCTTCTTATGGATTGGCCACCTCCACCTTTTCTAACAGCACTTTTTATGTATCCCTATAGCAATGTGCCTTTGTTTTTTCATCATGCTCAACAGATACTAAAAGGGCCAACTATTGCTCATATCAACTATTTAATACTGTCCACAAAGTCGTTTATAGTAGTGTTTTGTCAGCACATAACTATAAATGATTACAAGGCTACGCTATTAGATAAGAGATGATCTCTACCAGAAACCAGGCTTAATCTATTTGTGTAGATGTAGCCATTGTGTGAAAAAATGTACCCAAGAAGCAGGTTCTTACATCTTAAAAGGCAATTCAATGCTCACAATTCATTTTTATACCCATTAAGTATACCAAAGTCTAGCTACATATGGCCTAAGGAAACAATGTTAGGAATTTCACAAAAGCTGATAAAGACCACAACATAGTTCCAGACAGAGCACAAGGGTAAATGAAATACATAAAACGTTGTGCCTAATAAAGCCAGATTATTGCTAGTGTTAACAGTAGTCATATTTAACGAAAGAACATTGGGAACAAAACCATTTACAGCCTAAATGCGTGGAAAATTCCATTTAAAGAAATAATCATGGGAGAAACGTAAAATGAGCAACAATAACTACAAGATAGGGTATCAATTCAGAACAATAACAAAGTGCTGTTGGCCAAATTTATGCAAGGGGATGGAGAAGCAATGATAAACCACACATTTCATGTCTCATTAATCCAGTTTCTTCCTGCCCCAATGATGTGCCCATCCTCAACAATCACATAGCTGTTCAATCAAAAAGTACAGTCTAAAACCATTCACTAATTGATTGAATACTAATCATCTTAATTAGAAAATAAAGTAATATATCTCAAATACACGTGGTTACTGAAAATCAGTTTTCTACCCAAAGGAACATCGAGGCTGTCGAAAAAACCTTTGCCTTATATAAGAATAGCAAATAGGTCTTGTTACTTGTCAGGAGGAAAAAAATGTGAATATAAAAAATTCTGGAGCATGCCTGAATGCATACAAGCAATTCAAGAGGAAATTAGCATCAAGTGTCCAGCAGTAAAAATATTCAGCATCAATATGAAGCTACTAATTGAATAAATGCGGTCTAATAGCTGGTAATCAGAATCCTGCATGTCCTGTACAATATACGGTCACAAAACTCCTGAATAATGATTATTACAACATATTGGTCCTGTAATTCAGATGCAAATCCCACCTAACTGTTAAACTGGTATGGCTCTAACCACACTAAAGCAAAAACAGCAACGATGTACATATTAATCTCTCACTCCAAGTAAATTTGGTTTTCAGAGTGAACAAGTGGTAAAAGGACTCAACTGTCAAACAACCTCTCTGATGGCTTGCCGTCGCACTTCTTCATTCCTCCTATGGTTTTGCCTCTTCAGCTCCTCATAAAACTTAGCTGACAGAATCCAATCCCAGTGATCGAAGTTTCTCACAATTCAATTGTCCTGGCAAACCTATCACCTGCCGCACATCTTTATGAAAGGCACATCTCGACGTGATCACCAATGAATTCACTGCTATACACAGACTAAACTTACGAAGAAACACGATTCAGCATCTCTCGAACAAATTCAACGACACATACTTCAAGTTCCTCGCGCAATTGTAGCACCAACAGAATCGAATTAAAATCCACCTCAAATATTACACCGACTTAATAAAATTCGGATGCGTTAGGCGTCACCTGATCTATATATAGCAAGCTGCATGAGCCCAGAACCTCAGGAGAGAAATGTTCACCCAAAGCTACATCACCGATTTCCATGGCTTCGCTTGGCAGTGGTAGTCCGCTGCCGCCATCAGCTTGCCAGGGACTCTATTTCCGGAAGACGAACTTCTTCTGGTCATCGCCACCGATGGCAGATGGTGAACTTACATTAGTCGGAGCTCGGTTGTACCGGATGAAGATGATCAGTTGTGATGCTGAAAGTGGCGTCAGTGGAGTTCGAAGTTTTAGTTTGCCTATGGCGGAGAAATGTGGATTTAGCAACAACCAAAGAAGGTCGAGGGAGAAAAACTAATAACAAAGGAAAGAGATGAAGATGAGAAAATGAGAAGAACAAGGGGGTAAAAAAAAAGGATGAGCAACTCGCTAACCTCTGAATTGCCTCCTTAGCAGGTTTCGATCATTTTAACTACGAAAGCAACGAGCCAATGCCTGGAGGGAGAAAAGCTTATGATTTCTCCCTGATACTGTTCGATTATGTTCATTGGTCCTCATTTGACAATCTTGCAAGTCTTCATGTAGATCTGTTTCGATAGGACTGTTTCCATGCTTATGTGAACTCTGGGCTTCTGAACCTGTTGAGTCATGACCAACCTCATATAGTAAAGCTAGATCCATTAGCTGATTGTCTTGAATCTCAACCTTTAAGATGTTGTCTAATTGCTTGCATAATATTCGAAATCCCCACTTTTTCACATATTTGCTCCACAACATAATCCTAAATTGTACATAACTTCCATCACTTTGATCAAAATTGACTGGTTCCAACATCTCAGATGGTTCATATAACTGAAACTAGATATGATCCGAATCCAACAAACCAACTCCCCAAGAAATGCATGTCTTGAATTGGCCATTGACATATGATGCTATGTCTATACCAGTGGGAGTGTGAATTGGGTGGGAGTGGAGTGGCTTCATGTTGTTCATTGAGAATGAAATAGAAAGCCAATCCAAAAATCTTGTCGTACAAGTCCTTGAAGCCTTGAAGGATACCGATCCTTCTTCAATAGGGAGGAACCACTCCGGCATCTCTCCTCTAGGGAGGAAATAGAGCACTCAAAATAAACTGTTATAAGATAAACCGTTAGAAAGTAGCCATGTTTATTATCAGTACCCAATTAAAAGAGTTCAATGTGAGTTTAGTGAGTAGTCCTTGTGAATCCCACTTCTAACTAGAGCTCTGTAAGTCCTTGCTTATACTGATATACAAGTCTCATGTGATAGAAATCATTCCTATCAAAGAACGGAAGCCACCTCCATTATATGCATATACGTGCAGAACCAATTTAGATATTATTCTTTTGCAACATACAAGCACCCGCAGGATCCAGCATACACTCCACATCAATATGTGTGTCTGAGGAGAGAAAGAGAGGGAGAGGGAGAGGGAGACAGAATCTAACCTGGGAACGCCTGAAATCATGAACCATGTTCAAAACCCTACGGACAAAAGCATGAGATGAAATCCAATCTTCGGTGTTTTGCAGAGATTCACAATTATACGCGTCAAAGAAAATCAAATGTGGTGGAAGCTAGGGAATCGCTTGTAATTGATGGCAGTTTGCAACTCACAATCCAGATAAATGATCGCGCTTGCTGATGGATGCTGGAAGGAAAGTTATATTGTTCCCCGACAGAACTAAACGTTCCAATAATGGAAAACAGAAAGATTCTCAAGAAACTCCACTTCGAATAGATTACATCCACTAAGATTTAACTGTTGTAAACTTGAAAGCCAGTTTCATAGACGGATCAGCAGAGTCTTCATACTTTGGAAACCTATTAATGCTGTGCACCCGAAGTCCCAATTCTTCCATGTTTTGTAACTTGTATATGCTTGATGGAAGACTTACCAGGTTCTGGCAATCATATAAAAGCATTGTCTTCAGAGAGATGAGATTTTCTATTGACGCAGGAAGTTCTTTAATAGCGGTCCCTTGTAAATGAATCCATGTCAGGCCTTCCAGTTCACATGGAATATCAGGGAACCTTTCAAAATTTTTGCAATTGGTAACATCAAGACGTTGGAGATTTTTTGACTTGAGCACATTTGGAAAAACAGAAAGTTGAGAGCACCCTTCCAAAATCAACACCTCTAACTTCTCATGATATGCAATGGAATCATGGCTTCTACCATGTTTTTGCAATAACGAATAACCAATTCCTCGAGATTTGGAGTACACGAGAGGTCAGGAGTATGAACCAGGGACTCACAAAAACTGAAACTTATGGACTTCAATTGTTGGAAGTCCTGGAAAAGCAGCGAAACTAACATTTAATTAAAAGTTACTATGAACTGATTTTGTGAGAGTTACATGTTGTATTGAGAAATAAGTATACACTTAGAAACATTGCTAGTAATTACAAATCTACGCATATGTGGTAAGAGAATGAATTTAGAGATGACCAATACACAGATCAAACTATTTTCAATCGCACGCACATTACAGCCAAGTTCCTAAAAATATTTTTATTTTGTCTACTTATAGTGATGCTGCGCCTTAAGCACTGATTTAAGCATTTAAGATTACCTTGTTTTAAAGCGCAATGCATTCAAAGCTTCAACTGAGCTAATTCAAGTCCTGCCATTTACTTAGATGCATTAGGTGAGGTTCCATCACTTGATGACTACCTGGTCTCTAAGGTTACTTGAGTGGAAGATGTTGGGATTATGATATCTAAGTTGTGGCATCCAAATCAAACGCTTAACTACTCAGCCAGCTACTCATGCACATTTTATTTTTATGCTAAATATCAATTGGTTTGTTCGTCACATTTGCATTGCCTTTATATTCGATCTTTTTTGTAAAGTAACAAAAGTGATACTGAACACTGAAATAGTCAGAATGAGGTTACACAGCTTACGCTAGTACAATTTCCCTTTCGAATTTCTTCACTAGTTTTTTTTTATATAATTTTGAAATATAACTTTGTCGATTGTTACGGACATCCTACTTTTAATGGTTTTAAATCTTTTTCTTTTTCTTTGCATCAGTTATGCCCAATGACCTATTTTACAATGACATCCTACGTGACAGTAGTTATTTTATTTAACCTCTTATGATGCAATGATTTTCAAAAAAAAAAAGATTAAAAAAATCTTGACATATCTTTCGCTTCCACATATATTTATGAAATGTCCTTCTGCTGTTTATTTGTTTCTAACAAGGTTGTTTACGCTTAAGTTTTCAAACGCCAATTTGCTGCGGCAAGAATATTCCTACGCAAGTATTTAGGGTCATTTTGAAAAAAATTTAGAGAAGTGGATTCTAAAACGGGGGAACACCACTTCCTTTTGTGTACTACATATAATACGCATACACCATGCAAATGAAGTACGTAATAGAAAAGGTCTACGTAAATAAATGCTCACCTTAGATTGTTTTACAACCCCTGTGACATTGCCTTCGCCCACATGAAGTCCCACTAATTTCTTCCGACCCGAAAATTCTGGAATCTGGTCAGCACATCCAAGCCATTGAAACCATCTAAGCTCATTAGGAAGACATATATTACCTTGGAAAGAGTCTCGCACATTGCGCAAGATTAGCAACCTCAGCCTTCTCATTTTTGTAAAAGCATCAGGACTGATACATATCTCTGTCGGCTCAGGTGGCTTCAACACTATGGATTTTACAGCACAATCTCCCTATATATACAATATTATTCAGGTTTGCGTGCAGTTTATACGCAATAGCTCGATGGATCTTACTGCAATGCGCTTGAGAAAAACTATAAGTTGGACTGTGCAAATATATAAACGAAAAATTATCCAAAAAAATCCTTAATATATTGTAGTTTTATCAGTTCAATCCCAAACTTTTTAAATTTATCAATTGATTCCTAAATTTTTTCACATTTTGCTAATTGAATCCGTCCATTCAATTTTGACTGAAAATCACTATTGTCGACACTAACGTAAACAATCTTTAATAAAATTTTAATTTTTTTGGATTTTTTTTTAAATTCTTTTCTTTTCTCCTGTTTTTGTTCTTACTTTTTTCTTTACTGTGACGATGAGGAATGCTAGGCCATCGCTGGCCATAGGGCAAGGGTCATCAAGCCCTCTCAACTCAGGCGAGGGTTACCGAACCCTTGCCAGCTGCGAGAGAGGGCCGCGATATGAATTTAAGTTTTTGTGAAATGTTGTTTGTTAAAGACTTTGTCCTTAAAGAAAGCCTCAAATTTCAACATTCAATTACCAGAAGAAAAGAAGTCCCTTCAGGATCAAACAATAATAAAAAGCAATTTAGGCTCCATTTTTTTTTACGAAAATATTTTCTCCATTTTCTGGTATTTGAGGGCCAGAAAATATTGGTCAAGTAAAATGTCTCTTAGTCGATGGGAAATATCCTTTTAAAGTTGGAGGAAATGATTTTCTTTTTTTTGAGAAAGGAAAATTATTTTTGCCTCTATCTCAGGCTTCTCTAATAGAGAAAATCTTCCTTTCTCTCTCCCTCTTCCTCCATCCCTATTCTATCTCCTCACAGTCTCTCTCTTGAGACCATCCCCTCCATCGCCTGGATCGAGGCAAGTGCTTGCCAAATGTAGCCTCGGCCTCGTGGCCTTGCAAATGGCGAGCTCAAGGCGGCAAGGCAAGCCATGAGCTAGCCCGATCTGGCAAGGCTGAGCCTTGAGCTCGCTAGCCGATGGTGAGGCTCGATGGCCGGCTACAGTGGCCATAGAAGAAAGGGGGAAAAAAAGAATGAAAAAAGAAAATAATTAAAAATCTATTTTAATAAAAAAAATTTAAAAAATGCAAATTGATTTTTCTTTACCATATGGTGGAAAATATTTTTTGATTCATTTTTAAATTTCAACCAAACATCGAAAAAATATCATCATTTTTCTAAAAAATGACTTTTTAAAAAAATATTTTTCAAAAAGCCACATCGTTCACGAAACAAGTGGAGTCTTAGAAAAGAAGTTGCCCCCTTCACCAAGCAAAACATTAAGATTTTTATCGTCCAAAAAAATTTAAGATTTTTATTTACTTTTGGAGCCACCATGTGACTTTCTCAACCAATCATGGTCGCCATGTGACAAATCAAATCACGGAGCTTTCTCACGATATATGCAAGGGAAAGTGAACAACAATAAGACATTAAGGCTGCGTATAGTAACGTTTCTGTTCCTGGAAATAACGTTTGGAATAGAAACACTTTTTTTGTTTTTGTTCCCGGCAACGATTTCTAGGAACAGAAATGCATTTGGTAACTACATAAAGTTTCTATTCTCGAAACAAAAAGGAACAAAAACGCGTTTGGTAACTGCAAAAAAAATTATGCTCTTAATTTTTCCAATTAATTTTATTCTTAATTTTTCAATATGGACAAAGATTAAAACTATAGATAGATAGATAGAGAGAGAGAGAGAGAGGAGAGAGAGAGAAGAGAGAGAGAGAGAGAGAGAGAGAGAGAGAGAGAAGACGAATTGCAATTGATCAACTATTAAAACAAAAAAAGGTGCATTTGGATGTAACTATGACGTAAATACTGCTTGGTAAAAGATACCCTTTGTAATGATACGATTTCTCATTTAATTTTTGTTATTTTGAATATTTTTATTTTAATTGCTTTTATTAATTTTTTTACTTATTTTTATTTTTGTTATTTCGATTTTAATTATTTTTATTTTACTTTAAATTATTTATTTTTTCGATTTTTAATTAACTAATTTAATTATTTTTTATTATTTCGAATTTAATTATTTTTTGAAAAAAATTATTTTTATTTTATTTATTTTATTTTTAAATCACTTTATTAATTATTTTTTTATTTAATTATTTTTTAATTATTTTTTATTTAATTTTAATTTTAATTTTTCATTTTTTGAAATAAAAATTATTTATTTTTCATTATTTTTAGTCTTTAATTAATTTTATTTTTAATTACTTTTAAGAAAGTGTTCCAATTTTCTAAAATATGTTTCTAAATGTGTTTCTAAAAAGTGTTCTAAGAACGCATAAGTAATTTTTTTTATTTCTTATTTTTGCTCCAAAGGTGTTTCTATTTATTAAAGTATTCCCAAAGCACTTTGGCAACACTTTTTGTGACGTCCCGAAATTTCGAAATCCGAAAATATAATGAAATTGGATTTTTATAGAAAAAGGATAAATTTTCGGACCCGAATATTAAATTGGTTGGAGCGTCAGTCCGAAATTTGAATCTTGTTCAATCACGCCGAAGAAAATTCTCCGTTCGCGCAGTAAAATTTTCCATTCGTGTCGAATCCGATCGTGTCTGAATCCTTGTTGAGTAAATCTTAAAAAATATCCATTTGTTATGCAAAATTTTCACCTTGTCCTAATTTGCTAATTACACTTTTACCCTAAAATTATGTGCTAGAAGACAAGAAAATTTAAATTAAATGTGACTTTTCATCATTATTTCTTCCCGCCAATTTCCTTCTTCCCCCGGTCAACCCCCCCAATTTCCCCAAACATTTTCAGCCGTGGCTTCCCAAAACGAAGACGTTTGCCCCCCATCACTCAAAGCCACCAACCCTATCCTTTTCTGAATCTTCTCAAATGTTTCCCTGCGAGCTTGCTATAGCGAGGTCTTCTTCTTCATCTTCTTTCCTCTTCTTGGTTCTTTTTTTTTTTTTTCGTGCTGCTTGCTCCAACAGGGTCTTCACTCTTGCTGCGTGATCTCGTCTCGCCGTGTGCATTCCATACGCTGTGCCACTCCCTCCCACCGTCATCGTTCCCAACCAAGCTCCAGCAACAGCGCCCCTGCTCCCGTCTGCGCTGCTGAGCGTCCTCCTTCGTTGCTGCTGCTGTCTTCCTCTGTTGCTACTGCCACCGCTTCTGCTGTTGCTACTGCCGGCAACACGCCCACCACCCCTCGGCCTGAGCTGCTTGCCTGCTGCTTCTCTCTTCTCGGCTGCTACAACTGCTTCCTCCTCTACTGCTTGCCTATTGTTGTTGCTGCTTGATCTTCCCGCTGCTGCTGCTGCTCGACGGCTCGCCCGGCCAGCCGCCTCACCGTCTGCCCAGCCCGATGCCTGCTCCCGTTAGTTGCTGCCGTCGCTGCTGTTGCTGCCATCTTCTCTCGGCTGCTTGTGAATCTATTGCTGCTCATTCCTTCTTCGGCTGCTGCTGCTGCGGCTGCTGTCTTCGGACCCAAGCTCATCGCCCGTCATTCCAGCCACTATCAGCGGCCGCCATCACCTTAGCGCGCACGTCAACCCCAGCTCGTGTCGCAAGCCACAGCCGCGACCAGTCACGACGTGCACGAGCCCAGCTGCGCAACCCTCCACGCGATCGGCCATCATTTCACCTCAGCTCCAACCACCCACCCCTCGCCCCAGCTCGCCTCACTCCGTGCGAACCTCCAGCTTGCGGCCGTCCAGCTGATCGGCCTCCTCCCCTTGCGTCTGCCATCCCTGCGTCCAGTCTCCTCCCTCTGCGAGCCACACGTTCTAGAGCCTGCTGTCGTCCATCCACTCGCCTCATTGAGAGCACGCAGCCTAGCCGCTCGCGTCGCTGCAGGGGCTGTCGCGGAGTGTCGAGTGCTCGCACCGCCGTGACACCGCCGGTCAGATTAGTCGCGTTTGTGAATCGGCCTCTCAATCCTTGGCTAAGGCGTTAATTTCGTTCATAATTAAATTAGTAATTAATTATTTTAATTAGATATCCGAGTAGTCTATCATGACCAGATTAGCTAGAGATTGGGTTTAGATTAAATGATCCCGATTAAATAAGCTAGATCGAGTACCGAAGTGTCAGTGGCTAGTTAAAATTTAGAATGATTGATTGACTGAATTTGGAATCGCAAACGAGTGATTGACTAGAGCCGAGCGACCAATGAATGTTTGATTGACTGATTGGTAGTGTAGTAGCCATTGACGATTGTTTCGTTTAAATAATTGAAATTGTCATGATATTTTCGTGGCCGATTGCTTGAGGTCGAGATCGACATGGGACTGCCAAATAATTGGAGTGATTTCTGTTAGACTGAACAATAAATTGATTATTTATTTTCAGTTGGAAAAATTGAAATTGGCTGATTTTATAACTCATGAAGGTTGTCACATAAGAGTTCTTAAAATCCGTGCTAGTCATACGGTCACTGCAAGTCATACAGTATTATCATGGTAGTTCCGTATTGTGCCAGTCATATGAATCCTACGAACTATCGAAAACATTCCAAGTAGTAGTGCACTTTCACACTAGTCGTGTACAATTTTCTCTGATAGTTTCGTATTGTGCCATTTGTACGAATCTTACGGACTATCAGAAGACACTGCCAGTCATAGTGTTGAATCACACCAATCATGTGCAATGAACCTTGTGACCACCAATAAAATGATTTCAAGAGAAGACTTGAATTGGGATGTCTATAGCGATCAAGCTCATATCCGGGCTTAGATCGTCAACTTACTGAGATTTTATTTTCTTACCCATTGTGGTCAACATTTTTTAGGTCCAAGTAATGGATGAGGGCAATAGAGTGGTAGCCTTTCTTTTCAGAGTAAATGAGTAACTAACCCTTTCCGATCCACCTATCTGTTTTGCCGTGTCTTAAGGAGCCACCCCGAAAAATGGAGTTTATATTTTTGCTAAATAGTTTCGTAGGATTAACGATCCTCTGCTTTGTGATGTATTAAAAATACCTAGTTAAAATTCATAAAAATGAAATGTCCTGCTTTTCTAATCTTTACTTGTTTATTTGTCTGGGACTATTGAAAACGTTTCCGCATGCGTAAGATTTTTGGATTGGTCGTTAGCGTACCTGACATGCTATTTTTTCCGACCTAAGGCATTTTGGTAGAGATGGCTCACGCCCGAAGATCGAGGCGTGACACTTTTTTACCGTACGCATTTCTGTTCTCGAAGTGTTTCCTGAACACTTTTGGGAACAAAAACACTTTTTCTGAAGCGTTGCAATATGCAACCTTAGGCTCATCAATATAACAATTTCAAGTATTACGACATAATTGGTATAGTCGGGAACCTTAATCCAGCCATTGCAATTCTTTGCCCATGAAATCCACGAGAAAAACATGCAAATCATTTACCCCTTATCATCATTGGCGATGACACATGATATGGTCTAGAACTCTCGAGCTCATGCACATCAATAGCACATCTAGAATAACTCAAAAAGTTCAAAAACCTCCAGAAAAAAAAGAAAAAAGAAAAAAGGAAGAAGCTAGATTGCTGAATATGTCGATGACAAAACTAGCATCAGAAAAAGTGATGACTACACAGTTTATGCCGTACATTATCTTAACAATCTGATAATTAAGTTATAGCATGCAGTGGACTTCTGATCACAGCTGCAACCCTCAGCAAACCAGAGCATCAGGCAAAAACTGATCTGGAAGAGCATCACCCTTACTTTCAGGTCCCCTGATGAGAAATTCTGTGATTGGAAAAGCAGCAAATGCACATGAATTGCCAGTCAGATTGCACTGAATTTTGACACTTCTGGAATGCTAGAGTACCAATGAAAAGATCGTGCATCATCATCGACAATATTCACATGGCTCTCTATAATTAAAGCGATGTCTAAATACACACTGATTTATTAAATTTTAAGATCTTGACACAAAATAATGTTTCTGACATCACAATGGGAGAGGATCTTGTTATGTTAGATTCAGCACCAATGATGTCGCATCCAGATTTGCGCTTACAGAAGAATACAAAGAGTCAGAAACTATAGTTCAAAAGCAATTTGCAATGAGTTCACCTCACGAATGGGAACTGCCTTGAACTGCAATTTTGACTTAGGTAATAGTCGAATGAGTGATTAACTAACAGGAATAAGAACAATGAATATAATCAGAATAAACCAAGATCAGGGATGAAGAGCAAGGATGTTGTCTAACTTCATCTTGAAGACCTTTATTGCATCCTCATTGTGATTGACTTCTGTCATACAAGGAAATCTATAGCTATAGATATACTCAATCTCAGCATGAGCATCATATCCTACTGCCTCAGCAAGAAACATTGCCACATCGCCTAATCCATTACAGGCTGCGTTATACAAGGTCACACCATGCAGCCCAGTTGTTCCATGCACAAGTAATTGACAATCATTCAATATGCAGCAGAGCTGCATCATAATTATACATGATGTCCATGATGATCAGAAAAGCAAGAATCATAATCCAAAGGTCTCACCTAGTTGCGCAAAGCCTGAGAGGATTCAACAGGAAGAATCAATGCACACAGATCTACTGAGAAGCCTGAGTAATCTGTGTCTTTGTGAGTCTTTGGAGCTGAAATCCAAAATATTAGCATTCGCATATATCTATACTGCTTAACCAAATCATAAATTCCACAATGTCATAAATAGCAAATGAATGGAAAAGGAGGGGAAAAATGGCGAAGATAAATGATATTCATGTTACAAGTTCTGCGAAACAGAGAAGATACTAAATTCATTTTAACCACTGCATAGATAAATTATTTCAGTGCCATCTTTCTATATTAATGATTTCCAAATTGTACTGATCATTCAAAGCGTGAAAAGGTTATGGTCTGATCAGTCTCCTGAATGTTTGCATCTGAAGAGCTCAAATTAGAGAATTGCTCAACCAAGAACCATGTAGGTTTAGTAATTCACGGTAGGTATCAAGGAAGAAGATACTTCTTCCAATGCGTCTACCCAACAAATTATCAACTCTTAAATTCGTCTTTTTCCTTAACCAAGGACATGAAGTCCCGTTTCTCAAATGGCAATCTGGCTAAGAATACCCAATCTAGAGGAAAGCTACATTTGATAAACAGGGCATCTGAAAATTGGCCAAAAGTAAAGACTCTTACCTGAAACTCTACCTTTTGTTTACTGGGAAAATTCTGCACCTATTCATAGCAACCATTATATGGCTGAACACCCATCCAATGAAGAAACTATACTTAGTGTCAGTCTGGATAAGTTTACCCACCATCACAAGATGCGCACCTTATCCATGATCGAGCAAACTTCTGAATGGGTACTCATGCAACCAATGACTCTCTAGTTCTATGCTTCCATTTTATTTTTTTATTTTTGGTCAAATGCAATTCATTAACTTCTGTAATTACAGAATAATTCACTGCCAGCTTTATTCACCAAGCATGTGGGTAGAATATTCTCCAGACCAAGGATTCAACATATTTTACTGGAAAAATCATTTACATATGGACAAGTGTGCAGAGAGAGAGAGAGAGAGAGAGAGAGAGAGAGAGAGAGTTGTTAAGCAGGACCTGCAATTACCCAAATACATTCTCTCTAGATGTTGAGCGAATTGATTGAAAAGGAGAATAGAACGAGGCTTCTTGAATACTTCTCAATCAATATGAACGGGGATGAGTGCCTAGAAGACCATAGCATTGGATTTTAAAGAGCTTTTTCCGGAAGGTCCTTCAGGAAGATGTTGATGGCAGGCACAATACTCAAGTTCATTGATTGATAAAGTAAACTTTGTTCAAAAGATAAAATTGCTCTATATGCTCATAAAAGCCTCTTAAAGAGTGCATTTAACAATGGGTCCATTGAAAAAAAATGATCGTTCCCAAGGTTATCTAATGTAAATAACATTCTTCGAATAGACACTTCAGCTGGTTAAAATGATTGATCGCCATTCATACCATTAGGGTTTCCTTGTTCATAAAAATCTTGAGGAAGAGAAATTGCTTCTGATGCCATTATTCCTCCAGGACAGTTTGAAAACCTTTGATCAAGAATTTCCATTACTGCAAGAGAAACAAGAAAAAAGTTGGAAACATTCATAAATCAGGCAGACACTTCAAAGGGGAACATAGATGAAATTTCTATGACAGCCACCCAATATTTCTAATAATTCTGCATTTTACCTAGCTCATCAGCTTGAAACCCAAGACAGATTCCATTCTCAAATCATGTCCAAATATCAAGCGAGAGATAATTTAGCAAACTCATTGGAAAGCATTTTCCAAAAAAAAGTGTGCCATCTCAAGCAAAAACAAGTTCGCCAGTAAAGGAACATGCGAACTGCCCACTTAGGAAGTTTACATTAGGTCCTAAGAATACTATTTTAAGAAATGCTAGGTATTTGGGCAAGTAATTACCTCTGAAGTGTACCATTTACTTCAATTGACAGTAGCTAGGCTCTATACCTTGGCAAACTTCTTACATCAGATTTAAAAGAGGAGGTGTTTGGGGTAGCTATGGCTTGAACCAAATGGTGCTTGGGGAACAAGCAATAGCTGTAAATAGGGGATACTTCGAGGCTTTTAACACAGATGGGAAGTACACTCTAAGAGCGATATTGCATAGGAATCTGATTGAGAGAAGATTTGCAAATGACTTGTATACTAATACAGGCTAGGATGGGTTTCAAACAGCTACATCTTCCAAACATTGCATATGAACCATGCTCACCTTCATAACAACAGTCTCATTCTCTCTAACATGAACTATGCATAATTAGGGCTATTTTTTGAGATCCACACAGTGGAAATTGAGCAAGGTGGTACTTTATTTGCAAGATGTGTCCTCTTGCTTGATGTCGTAGTCAGAAAGGCAATAACTAGTTCGTGTTCCCACAATACTTTTGAATTCTAATCCCATTCTTAGAAGCAACTTAAGTATCCAATTTCAAGCTATAAAGAGTTTCATGGCTTACCTCTTTAAAATTTATCACTCATACTCTTGCTTCTTCTTTAAATCAGATTTTAAGAGGACACGCATAAGTATCAATTTGTAGCTCTAAAAATCAAGATTTTCATGGCTTATTTTCTCCCCCTAAAAATTTTCACTCATACACTTGCTTCCCCCTCTCCTCTCCTCTCCTCCTTGTACTTGAGCTTCTTTCAAAACTAATAATTCAACCAGAAAGACATTGTCCTTAATCTATATTAGCTACTTTATGTGCTCAAATCACAATGAAAACAGATCATATTTCACTCCGTTTTTAACATTTATGTCCACAAAGTCTCTGAGTAAAAAAAATGATGGCATCTGGACAATCTCAGGAAACATGAATTGTTAGATTGTGGCAGCGTCAGATGAAAAATCATACTGAAAACACATACCATAGACCACAGTTTAGCAAGGCACATGCATCATATATGCAAGAAGACACAATTGCAACTAATAAAAAGAGAAGAGATTCTTTATCAAGTAATGACATATCAGAAAGCATAATTTCTCATAATTAAATCATATTCTTTAAAGATGCTATATTTCCACTTAAAACGTGATAACATTAAAGACATCAAAGAATCTCGCTGCAATGGCAAAAAGGGAGAAAGAAGACATGAAGAAACAGTGGTGAAAGGGAAAAGGAAAGAACAAACCAATGTTACGTTAACTTGTAGTACTTCCCAGAACAGTTAATTATTTAGGGGCAAAAAAAAGGAAATGTCTAACCAATCACATAGAAAATTTAAAAAAGAAACAAAGCGGGGAAAGAAAGAACAACATTCGACTTTCTCCCCTTTAGACTTGGAAAAGGAACAGAAAAGGTGGAAAATTAGTTCCATAAACCTCCATTTTTTACATGGTTATGTGTCGCAATATTGAAAGTGCAAACAAAAAAAAATTACCACAAAACCACATACACCAGTAATCAACATAAGGAGTCACAAACCTCCAGTAAGCTTTAGTTGTCAATTATCATATGCCACAATTTCAAAGTAGATACGATATCAGCAACAAAAACAAGTTCAGAAACTGACCTAATGCATGCCTCAGAGCTACTTGAATGTGACAGCCTCCGAATTTATAATTTGCACAGCCATAATATACTTCCTTTATACCTAAAAATGGCCAAAAGCCATCTCATCATTTATGAACAAACAAATTTTACAAAAGTCCAGTCTTATTTCAGTATGATCAACAAATGTACCAATGATCCATAATGCTGCTGCACACATTATGCGTGGTTCACATATAACATAAAGGGAGCATGCTGAAAACTTCTCTGCAGCTTCTGCAGATGGAAATCCAGTCCTTTGCCACTGTTCATGAAGAACATCAAGAGCTTCCATTTTTGCACGTCTTATTGCCTAGGAAAGCACAAGGAGAAAAATAAAGAAAGCATATCAACTGAGGACCATGTCAGAGAGAAAGTTGCTCTTAGTGTAGTTTCAACATAAATTTGGAAGTGCATTTCATGAAAATGTTTTCTCCTTCATCTTTATTTTTCTTTTACTCTTCTTAATGTTTTAAGTACAATAGCTTATCTTTGAATTGCTGCATCTCTTACTGCCGTTTCCTTCTTCCTCCGAGTGTCGAGAGCAATAGTAATGCAAATAAAAATAGTTAACCAAAGCAAATAATAGCAACACAAGTATAGCTCGTCTATTTCCTCTCAAATCGCCTCTTTCATATCTGCTCCATGTTGACTATACTTTCAAGGCTTGAATTGTGTCCATCCACTGCTTGGTATGTAGACTAAGTGAGGAAGATCGTTGTATCCTAAGGACAGGATTTTCGCCAAAGCCAACTGCACATGATCATGATCCTATTGGAAGAACCACAGTCTCCAAGACAGAATCATCTATACACCGTATCAGGAAAATTTCAGCTCTTTCTTCAAATACCCACAACACTAAGAGTCTAAGACAGGATCTTATGCGTGAAGCATGGAAAACTCTCTCTGCTCCTCAATGTCAAGGTGTGAACATTGTTTGAAGAGCATTCTCCTTACTATTAGGTATTCGATCTAATTTAGTACTCAATCGATATATTCTCTGAAATTCTATGTGAAATTGTAGTTATCCTCCCTATACTTGAGATTTTGCAAAGTCTCTTAACTTGCTTCCCATAACTTTAGAAGTTTGCATCTCACTAAGCCTTTTTAATCAATAGAGGTGACGCCACCATAACAACTCACTCTCATGTAATGTAAAGCATTAAATATTCAAGCATGCAACACAGCACAATATACGAGCACTCAACATTCTGGTCCAGCAGCTTGCAACGACTTTATTTCTATTCAAAAAAATAAATATCATTGCCCTATTTTCTCTCCCTCCTCATTGAAGCTTTTTCTTTGACCGCTCTCGGTCCAAAATTCAGACAGAGCACAATGGCAAACAAGAATTGTGACATGTTGTACATAGTAAAGCAAGATTCTTGCAATTGTTGGCCGTTTTTATGAAAGAATAATGGGAACAAAACAATTTATAGCCTAATAATGCAGACATTTCCACATTTTAACAGATTTGTTCAAATATAATATTTATCATATATTAGAGAAATATTTAAGGCAGAAACACAAAAAGAGCAACAATAACTAGGAGTGGATAATGCGAGGGTATCAATTAGAACAACAACAAAGTGCTGTTGGCCAAAATTCATAGAAAGGGGTGGAGAAGCAATGATACACGTACATTCTGTCTCATTAGTACTGTTTCTTCTTGCCGGAATAAGGTGCCCTTCCTCAACAATCACACAGCTGTCCAATCAGGGTCTATCATAAGTAAGTACAAGTGAAATCACAAAAATACTAATTATCTTAATTAGATAATAAAGTAACACATCTAAAATGCACCTGGTTACTGAAAATCAGTTTCTGACCCAACTTGAACTTCAAGGCTGTCCAAAGCAAGCTCTGCCTTATATAGAAAAAGCAGATAAGTCTTGTTACTTGTTAGGACAAAAAATATGAGTATAAAGAGTCAGAATTTCTGCATACGTGCATTCAGGAAATTCAAGAGGAAATCGGCATCAAGTTGCTAGCAGTAGAAATTTTTTAGTATCAATATGCAGCTAATAATGGAATGAATCTTTCACCAAAAAAAGGGGGGGGGTGGGGGTGGGGGAATGAATCTGTATCTTGTAGCTATAAGATCAGGATCATGCAGGTCCTGTATAATATATGATCACATACTTACAAGTAATTATTATTACACATACTCAACCTGTAATTCAGAGGCAAATCCCAACCTAATACTTAAACTGATATGGCTCTAACAACTCCAAAGCGAAAACAGCAACTAATTTGAGAAACTACATGTTGCTCATTCCAGTGTGTCTTACTATTGGTACCTCAGAAGTTCATCTTTCATTAATCAGGTTTCACTCAAACATTCAAGAAGAATCCAGGAGTTTTAGCTTCTCGTCATTTTCCTTCATAAAGCTATGGCATACCTTGACATTGAGGAGAATTCAAAGGAGAATCCTAAACTGCTAAGGCCTCAGAAATAAGAATCAACAATTAGCTTAGTTAGACAGGATCTTATGCGTGAAGCATGAAAATTCAAAGGATCCTAAATTGCTGCTAAGCCTCAGAAATAAGAATCAACAATAAGCTTAGTGCGTTTTCTCTATTCCACTGAATAACTCATGTAAACTCCGTGTTTCTCGTGATTATTTCTTTTTTATATCCACATTCCATGGGGAGAAAGAAAGCAACAGTCTAACCAGTTATCCATGGGCACAACCAATGTTTATATTACTCTCACACTCCAAGTAAATTTGGTTTTCAATTCTCCCTAGTTGCCAAAGTCAAGAAGTGGTTAAAGACCGACTGTCAAGCAACCTTTCTTGGTGGCTTGCCATCTCACTGCATCGTCTTCATTCCTCTATGGTTTTGCCTCTTCAAGCGCCTCATAAAACATAGAGACAGAGCCCTATCCCAGTGATCGAAGTTTCTCAGAATTCAATTCTCCTGGAAAACTTATCACTGGCTGCACATCTGTATGATAAGTACATACTACACATCCGCATTTCCTAGACACCTCAAAAGCACCCAAATCCATCCCTCCCTCCCTTCCTCCCAACCTACAGCACCCGATTGGCGTAGTTTTTTGACTGAAAAGGAGACTGAACCAACCCATGTACACCCTACTTCCCATTATTTCACACTCCCTCGCTTGTTTTTCCTTTAAGCCTACACTTAGCCTACTCCTTCCGGAGATTGTCGTTGAATTTGCAGCATGTGAACGTCGATAACCATGAATTCACTACCAAGCATCCACAGACAAAACTTAAGAAGAAACACCGATTCAGCATCTCTCGAACAAATCCAACGACACATCCTTCAAGTTCCCGCAATTGTAGCACCAACTGAATCGAATTCAAAATCCCCCTCACATATTACATCAACTTGATAAAATTCTGGATGTGCCAGGCGTTACCTGATCTATAGAAGCTGCACGAAGCCAAGAACCTCAGGAGGGAATCGTTCACCCGAAGCTACGTTACCAGTTTCCATGGCTTCGGTGGGCGGTGGTAGTTCGCTGGCCGGTCTCTGACTACGTCGGTTCGCTAAGGACTCCGTTTCCGGAGACGAACTTATTCCGTCGTGGACTCGTTGGCACGTGGCGATCTTCCATTCGTCAGAGCTCAACGGCGTCTGGAAGATGAGGAGTGCGATGCTGAAAGTGGCATTGATGGAGTTCGAAGTTTGCCTATGGCGGACAAAAGGAAGGAGCTTACAACGGGAAAATCAAAGGATTAAAAAAAAAAAAAACAACGAGAAGAAAGATTAAAGGATATTTGACTTACCTACGAATTGCTTCCTTAACAAGTTTACCGATCATTCTAACAACAAAAGCAGCGAGCAAACATTGCCCTAATCATCTCTGCCAATCGATTTAGAATTCCAAATGGTCTTCGTCGCATGCTTCGAGGGAGAGAAGCTCATGATTTCTTTCTGGTACTATTTGACGCTGCTCCCCAGTATTCACTTGACAATCTCTCGAGTCTTCCTGAGGATCTGCTTCGCTCCAACAATCTTCGGGCATGAGTGAAATCTCGGGTTCTAAATCAGTTGACTCAAGATCAACCTCGCAGAGCAAAGCTGGATCCATTAGCTGATTGTTCCGAATCTCAATCTTTAAATCATCATTTAGTTGCTTGCATATTATTCGAAATCCCATGTTACAGTTCAGCTAGTATATACTTAGGCCAAATTGTACATACCTCCCCTCAATTTGACCAAAATCGACTTCTCCCCATAGATTTAGGAAATACTGAAGCCAGATATGACGGACAGAACGCATCCGTATCTTTTTGTCGGTACCCAGACTTTGGCCATTAAGATATGGTTCAAATCAAGACAGCCCCATTTCCCTCTATCTCCATCGAAAACATACAGAGACTTAATCCAAGAAACTTATGATACAAATTCTCCGAAACCATGAAAGATATTGAATCCCCTTCAACAGGGAGGACCCACTCTGGCATCTTGGCATCTAGGAATAAAAATAGAGTAACAAGGCCTCTCCTGTTATAAAGGAAGACTATTAGAAAGTGCCCAAATATGTTATTAGTATCCAAATAGAATAATTCAATTTGAGTTTAGTAAGTAATCCTAGTGAATTCCACTCGCCTACCAGAGCTCTAAAAATCAGTAGAGATCAAATGATTCTTACCGGCATTCATACACAAGTCTCATGTGACATAAATTATTTCCATAAAAGTACGCTAGACACCTCCGTTACATGCATTATGAGTGCAGAATCCCCTAATATTTGTTTGCTTTTCTTAAGCCTTCGATCTTGCATTTTCTTAAGTTTTTCAGCTCCATTACACACTGGATCCAACATATACTACACATCGATGTGCGAGAGAGAGAATCGAACCTGGTGAAGGGGGGAAACATTTGCCAAGGCCAACCCTCTATGGACAAAATCATCAAATGAAGCTAAATGTCTATTATTCTGCAGATACCGGCAATTGTCGCCTCAAACAAAATAACAGATGGTGGAAGCTTGGGAATCTCCTGTAATTCATAGCACCATGAAACGTCCAACTGGACAAATGATCACGCTTGTCCATGGACTTAGGAAGTCTGGTAATTTCTTTGTTCGACTCAGATCTAAATCTTCTAAACGGGGAACACAAGAAAGATTCTCAAGAAACTCCACTTCGGATAGATTACAATACCGAAAGTTTAATTTTGTAATTTTGAAAGTCCGGTCTTCAAGCCTGGATCAGCTGAATCCTCGTACTTGGGAAGCTGATTAGCTTTTCACAATAGGAAAGGTCCAATTCTTCTAAGTTTTGTAACTTGTAAATGCTAGACGGAAGACTTATCAGCTTGGGCAAAAACTTAAGCACATTCTCCTCAAAGAGACAAGATATTCTATTGATGCAGGAACTTCTTTAATAGAGGTAACTCATAGAGAAAGCTCTTTTAGGCCTTCGAGTTCATGTGGAATATCTGGGAAGCTTTCAATTTTCCACAATCGTCATATGGAGAACTTGGAGAGTTTTTGAACGGAGCACTGGAAAATAACTAAGTTTAGAGCACCATATATTTTCACCACTTGTAACTTAGCATGATTTGCAATCGACTCATGTGCTTCTTCCAAGTTGGTGCACCAACTGAGATGCAACTCCATGAGATTTGGAGTACGGGACAGGTCGGGTGTACAAACCACGAGTCGCATTGAGAGAAATGGATTGCTTCAAATTTTGGAAGTCCTGCAAAAGCTGCGAAACCACCTTCGATAAACATTTGCAAAAAAGGAAAACAAGGACGTTTGTGTGATGCTGTTGCCACTTTTAAGGATTTTCATATTTAGATCAGGCAACTTGAAACCTACTATACCAATAGTTTTTTATTCCAATTACTGTAAGGGTAAACTAATTTTGTGAGAATTACATACCTGTATTGAGAAATTTCGGAACATTTAGCAATTTAGTTTTTCATGATCACTTAAAAAAATCACTTAACCAAAGATAATTCCTATCATAGACATTTTACATTTTATCTTTGAAAGAACTGAATAATATATGCCTGTACAGTATAAAACAGATTAGATACAAAAATTTTAGACAAATATTAAAAGAAATAGGCATGATATCGTTAAAAATCTCAAAAAGGTACACACATTTATCCCAAACTAATTTTGTCTCACAAAAAAACTTAAATTGGTATACCTAAACCAAATCTATTCTTCGTTAGTCGACAAAATTAGTTTTGGTAAAATTATGCCATGGGTCATGTCATGAAGTAATCACAAAGTAAAGTGAAGCATCACGAAACGAGCGTGCGAATGCCAACCACATGACAAATCTTGAAATATCTTTCACTTTTCACACATATTTATAACATCTAGTTTTTTTTTTTTTGGACAGCATATAACATCTAGTTGGATAGTACATCTTTTCAACAAAATGTTTCCGTTGAATATCAGAATGCTTCGCTTAATTTTTCAAATCCCAATTTTGCTGCTCTTAGAAATGTTTCTAAGGCCAGTAGTTAAGAGTCATTTTAAAAGAAAATAGCGAAATGGTTTCTAAAACAGAGGAACACCAATTCCTTCTGGGTACTAGTACATATAATACGCATGCACATACACAAACGAGGAAGATAATAAAACGGTCAACGAAGGTAAATGCTCACCTGAAATTGTTTTGGCTGTCTTGGCACCTCAAATAGTTTTGGCTGTCCTCGCGGCCCTCCGTTTCGCCAGCCATGAAGTTCCACTAATTTATTTGGACCAGGGGAAAATTCTGGAATCTCGGGAGTACATTCAAACCATTCCAACCATCTTAGCTGAGTAGGAAGACACACGGGACCTTGAAAAGAAACATGGCCCAGGATAAGCAATCTCAACTGTCTCATTTTTGTGAAAGCATCACGATTGATATATATCTCTGTCGGCTCAAATCGCTCCAACACTATGGCTTTTACATCACAATCTCCCTGTATATACATGAATATTTAGGTTATGCATATTCATTAATTATAGCCAAAGATAAGAAGCATAGATTTGATCGTATTTGCAAGTCTTACCATGTTGCATGACAGAACATCACGAACATCCTCATACCGCCACAGTCTGCTGCGTTTTCCGAGATCATTTTCTTGGTTCACAATGTTCCTACCCATCAATTGAATCAAGTCATGCATTTGTAGTTCTCCGTCCTCAATTCTTATCAAGCACTTCTTACTAAGAGTACCAAACCCTGTAGTTGTGCGAAGATCACAACTGTCAAGAACTTTCTTTGTATGCTTGCTGTCCTGCCCCTTAAAGAAGCAGGCAATGTGGAGAAAGATCTCTTTCTCATTTTTATTTAGTCCATCATAACTCACTTTGAGTATTTTATCAATCGCTTCATTAGGAGCCATGGAAAGTTCCTCGAGTTTGCTTTCCCATACATCTTCTGTTTCACCCTGTAATAAGGAACCCAACACCTCAAGTGCTAAAGGAAGGTCTTTAGCATGATCCAAAAAACCATTCACTAGCTTTGTCCTGCTTTCTAATTCTTGATATGTGAGACAAGCATGCTTTCTAAACAGCTCACGAGATTCATTGTCATCCAGCAGTTTAACTTCATGTACACACACATGACCCCAAGATGAGTTGGGAGGCAGCAAATGGCTATCTCTTGTTGTAACGATGATCCTACTTCCACTGTCAAACCAATTGGCTTCTCCTGCTAGATCACGTAACTGATTCTTGTCATCCACATCATCAAGGATGACAAGAACTCTTTTGCAAGAGAGTGTTTTTGGTATTAGACTTCTACCTCTAGCGACATCGGACACCTTAAATCTTTTTGGCAATAACAATGTTGTATCACTTAGTAATTGTTTCTGCAAAGTAACTAAACCCTCGCAATCCTTTGATTTTTCTCGAACATTTGCCAGAAAACTTGAACCGTCAAATGATTTGGAAATATCATTAAAAATGGCTCTCGCTAATGTTGTCTTTCCAATGCCTCCTTGTCCCAATAGTCCCACCATGAGAACATCATCTTTAGACTCAAGGTTTAATATTGATTTCACCTTAGCCACTCGGGACTCTATCCCAACCGGATGCTCAGCAACATCTAAAGGTGTTGGGCTTAGGCGAGTTGAGATGTCCTTCACAATTTCTTGTATAATCTTTGACTCATCATCTCTGGCACAAACGGGAAAATAAATTGTAGCATCGTTTTAGCAATTGGAATAAGCAAATAACGAGCAATCACAGGCCAACAATGGCAAAGCAGTGCATCTCATTTTCAAATAATTACAGCCAAAAGAAAATGTATTCCCACCGAGCCACATTTGAACTCTGAGAGCTCAACACCAATCAAAACATATATCTATCTACTTAAGTGATTCGTGTTCTTTTGCTTTAGACACGACGATTCACTCATTTTTCTTTTTGACTGTTATATGTGATTTATTTCCAAGTCTAGTAAAAAATAGCCATTTAGCACTTTGAACGGTGGTTAAGATTTTGATTCCGAAACTATTAAATTTCCCCGAAGCATGATGTTGTTGTTTTACATGGCCTGCACATGCTAATTAATCTTATATGAAACGTTGGGATCTTTCTTATTCCTTCCAAACAAATAGGGTAAGGGCAATAACACTACTTAACATTTTTTTTCCAATTAGTTGCATATACAAAATATGGAAACCCCTCTACTTACCCATCATTCAAAGTCCACCCGACCAAGTGACCGGCGTCCCAAAGAGCTTTCTTCCATCTCTCCATTTCCTTCGAATCCTTTCCGTGCTTAGACTCATGCTCGGCCAGGCCTTTAGCATAACTTGCTCTCCCCTTTCTCACTTCTCTTGGGTCTACTTTATAAAACACCGGTCGAACGGTGAGGACCTTTTGCGCATTGCACTCCATAATCTTGGCCACCTCTTCCAAGCACCACCATGAGAAAGCATAATTCTCAGAGAAGACGATGATCGCGATGTGCGATTCTTCGATGGCTTTCATGAGCATCGATATTTCGTCTCCCTTCCACAATTCCTCGCTATCTCGAAAAGTGCGTATTCCAATATGGACTAACGCTTTGTAGAGATGGCCGACAAAGTTATTACGCACGTCCGTACCTCTAAAACTCAAGAAGACATCATAAGGCCCTCTGGATTTCGACGAAGAAGCCATTGCTACGATGGAGTTCAACAATCAAAAACGATTGTGAGCTTGAGATTTGATACAGTATTTTCAAGTAGCTCGTTCACTACTTGATCTTCTTGTTGATTTATTCTTATGCTAGAGTATAGAGACTTTGAAAAATCGGTAGTGGTTAAGGATGGACCCAGAAGTGTAAAGGGTGTGTGTGAACACAAACTTTTTTCGCTGAAGATTCTCAGAGAGACAAGACCGCGTGGCCGGCGAAAGTAAGTCGCGGGCCGATAAAAAAAACAACTTTGCTGGCTTCCTCGAAATTTCATCCCCAACGTATGAGAAGTTGTTTTTCCCTTGCTATATAATACTCTACCACGTGACCCACTCAAGAGACATGCAATTACTAGAAATATCCCAAGCAACTGATCTTAATAATTGTAGAGATGGCCGACGAAGTTATTACGCACCTCCTCTCTAAAACTCAAAAAGACATCGAAAGGCCCTATGATTTCTATGAAGAAGCCATTGGTACGAAGTTTTAATAATCAGAAACTACCGTAAGCTTACGATTTCGTAACAGTATTTTTAACTAGCGCGTTCACCACTTGATCTTCTTGTTGATTTATTCTTATATACTAGAGGATAGAGATGTACGATTTTTTTTACTAAAGGCCATATACCACCACATTATTCGAAATCTCGGATATGCTAATTGAAACAAGCTTCATTGTGGCCGATAAAATTATTGTACAGATGGACAAACAACTTTAGTTTTTTCCTTGCTATATAGTAATTTACCGTGCACAAGTAAATAAGTAAAATTAGATTAATAACAGTAGAACTTTGGAAAAGCATGGTGGTCAAATATTGACCAAGATAAGTTAAAAGGTGTGAACGCATAGACTTATCTTCAGCAACGCGTTATTGGGATTCTCTGATGGACACAAAAGCTTGTTTGTGGCCGACAAAAGTACCGGAGGAACAACGCTTCATTTTTCTATTGGGTCCCATCAATCGCTCTCCGAGGGCTTCCTCGTAACTTCGCCCACTTCCCCGACAGCATGCCGCGGGAACTTTACCGTTGCACATTTTTTAAAATATTGCTTTATTGAAGAACCCATCAATTATAATCTCAGGAAGCAAAGTGCAAAGCGTCGCTTTATTTTATTTATTTATTTATTCGTACACATTATCCGCCATTTTTTTTAATCGGCCATCTTTTTTTTGGGGGGTAGAGGAGACAAAAAAAGAATTTAAAAGAGATTTGAAAAATGGTTCACATGGTGGACTCCTCTTAGGGAATGAGTGAGAGAGAGAGAGAGTAGAAAAGGAAAGAGGGAGAGAGAAAACAATGGCGTCCTTGTCTGATCTCCATTACAACAGTGGAAACCCTAACAACCCCCGGCCTTTTCCCTCGTTCACTCACAGTCTCACTCAAGCTCGCAGATGCTCTCTCGCTTTACTCTCTCCTATAACCACCAACCAGCTCGAGGGAGGGGAAAGATAATGCGGGTCGCCGTCGCTCGATCCGCTCGCCGCGCAACCGAGCTGAATCGGCTGTCGTCGGCGTGAACGAGCGGCGGTCGGGGGTGAGGCTTCGGGGTTTTTGGCTTTGATCGGGAATCTGCTTGTAAAACTATATTCTAAAACAACAAATCAATAAATAAATCGTATATATAATTCTAGAAGGAAGAGAAGAAAATAAAGAGTCATGATGCCCTTCCAAGTCTTGTAATTCCTTCAAGGCGTCAATTTTTTTGGGACAAACTGCACCTACTGGGATCAACTCACGAGCTTGAATTCTTATCAAAGTCGCACCAATTTAGAGTAACGTTGATTTTCTTTGCAACACGGACACGTTATTTTAATTTAGTTCTACCCTATAAGCACACGAGAAAGAGAAAAAAAACGACGAATTAGTTAAATGGATAGCTTAATACAATAGTAAAATGCATACAGTTCTTAGTAACGATGCCGTGGATAATTGCAACGAACACGGGCGCTAAAGAAGTGAAATGAACCTTAGACAATGCGTATTCAACCAATTGGTCAAAAAGGCGGGTTTAGTTGGCTAGATTTGGAGGTGTTTTGTTCAATGACCACTTGTATGGAATAATACGAGATGGATGAATGAGTGCGGTACTATTATGCATACACAACCAAAATGCCTCGATTTGTAATATGGATCACCCATAAAAATGATAAAAAGAATATATAATATAGTGAAAAATCTCAAATTTCTTTATATAAATTGCTTAACCAGAGTCAAGAGCTTTCCTTAATAGAAATTCCTGAATAAATCTAGGTTAAGTCGGAAACTACTGTGGTGAACGTGAGCAAATAACCTTTTTTTAATACACATAGCATTTATAGGAAATATATATGTATATATGAGGGTATAAATGAAGTAATTTAAATAAATATTCATCCTTTTTTTTCGTCTCCCCTCCATCCCCAACTGGAAAATCGGCCGAGGCTGTGCGGCGGAAAAGGGTGGGGGTCGTCGGGGGTCTCCGGAGCGGGGAGATGGACGAACCGAATTGATACGTCGTACGTTGGAGATTACGACCCATCCACTTCTCTGTCTTTTTCTGGCCCCTCTTTTCACAGGTCCATGTGTCTCGCTTCTGTGAGTAGTTCCGTGTCGGCCTTTTTCAAAGTAGTGGGAGAAACAACTTTGGCGTGGTGGAGTCTTGCCATCTCTGTCATGGGCGCCACTGATCAGAAAAAACTTTGCTGGCTTCCACAAAATAGCTTAACCCTATCCCCCCACCCTGAGTAGTTTCTCCTTTACAAAGTTTAAAGAGAAAATTTCAAAAAAAAAACATAAGTAAGTGACTTTATTTTTTCAAAATAAAGATCTGAACTTGATATTACTTCAAACAAAGGTATAAAGTATCTTTTATTATCTCAAATAAAGATCTAAAATAGATATTATTTAAATAAAGGCCTAAAGTGACCTTATCAATCTAAAAAAAAGGCCTGTGTCACTAATTAATAGGGGCATTTTGGTCATTGACTTTTTTTTTTTTTTATCATTTTATTTTTTATATTCGAGTTTTTTGAAAATTAAAAAACTGAAAAAAAAAAAAAAAGAAGCACAGGCAGGAGGGGCCTCCTGCCTGTGCTTCTTTTTTCAGTTTTATTTTTAAAAAAATTTTATTTAATTTAACTAATGAATTAGGTTTAAAATTACAATTTTGACAAAAATGCCCTTAATTGGCCAGTCAGCGAGGTCAAACCCTTATTTGAAACAACTATAGCCACTTCAGATCCTTCTTTGAGACAATAATGAACATCAGACTCTTATTTGAAATAAAGTTCACTTCATGCCCGTATTGAAAAAATGAGAGCATTTGTGGCCCTTTTTTTAAAATTTTCCAAGTAATAATTTAACACAGGACCACTCAGACGATATATAATGCGTATATGAAAGAGAGAAGATATTTAAAAAGTCAATTTTACGTTAGTCCAAATTGACGAAGTAAAAGAAGTGCATTAATTTGATAAACTTAAGACTTGAACGCACTTTTATAAATTTTACAACATGATTGTACTCTCATAATAAGTTTTAAGACCTCGAGTAACATATGCTTTTTAATAGGAACTTTTAGCTTTTTTTTTTTTAATCTAATTAAATGTGTTTTTTTAATCTTTTATTATGTTTTTTCAACTTTTAGCTTTTTTTATTGCTGGATTAACCTTCGCAAGCCAGATCGACTTCAAATATTACCAAAAAATATCACATCAAATTTCCAATCAAGCAAATCGGAGTCTGGCCATCAAATGTGTATCTTTCAATCAAAAAATACACTCTAAGTGATTAGATGAAAACTTTTGGCACTTTAAGCGAGGTGCCCGAGTAAAATAACTTTGATATTTTGGGATTCCTTTTCCATTTATATTCATGAGAAAATTAAAAGAATCAAGCCTGTCCGCGGTGCGATTGGATTCTTAACAGAAATATTGCTACTCTAGTCCTACAACGCGAATCTTTATTACTTCTTTGCCTTCAGATAATTTGGGGGGAGGGGGGGGGGGGGGGGGGTGGGGGGAAAAACATCAATGCATTTGGAATTAAATGAAAGATTCTTTACATCGAATTTAAAATAGGGGCTCGGCTATGGACTCTTCATTTTGGTGGGATGTGATTCCAAGATAATGGAATTAGTCTTGACCCCTTTGCGTGGAAGAGTTAGTTTAATAGCCAACTTCGTCTTTTTTTTTTTTGCCCGATCATTATACTATTTACAAGCCATAATGTGTGTATGTGCGTTGCACAGGTTGTGAAACTACTCTTCTCATGCGTCTCCATCCAATCTTTCTCGAAAGAATGATTGAACTTCCCATCTTTTTCTTCTCAACATAGAAAGCGGGCACCAGAGTATTCCTCTCAGTGGTAGCAAGTTGATCACGATGGCAAGAATTGTGGAAGTTGGATTAAAAAAAATTTAAGATGAGGATTACATGATGTCAAGGCCAGCAAGGAGAATACGATGTACGAAAAAAATGGTTTTTTTAATTGAATTTTTGGATTATAACAAAAATCAAACATGGTCAAACACACCCACCCATCAGTGGCCCCAGCTGGTTTTCGCTCTGGTTCCTTCACGAGAGGTCCTGGGGTTCGAACCTCGCTGGGTGCTGGTGATAAGTGGAGGGTCGTGGCTGGTGGGATGCTGCGCTCGCCCTCTCGAAGGATTAGTCGAGGGTGCGTCATCGTAGAGGACGCTGGCTGACACCTCTGCATACAAAAAAAAAAACATGATCAAACACTCACTCGAAAAGATTGATGAGCTGCCAGGATGAAATGAGAGGAGGAAGTAGGGTCATTTGGTGATTGATTTAAGAAATCTGTCCATAAAAACTGAAGACAAAAAAATATACAAGCAATCCAAATTTCACCATAAATTAATGCGTGATTGTGGGGAAAGTTTTATTCAAAAATCCTTTTGCTTAGCGTAATAGATAGACTTTAATTAGTATCATTTGAATAAAGGAGTGCTTTGCACAATGGACATTGTGAGCATTAGTATAATCTTTGTGTGACCAATTCAATGGTCAAGAGCCATAAAATTGTATTTCATTTTTGCCTTTGCTATGTTCAATATTGTAAGCTAGGTTATTTGGAACTGAGATTACTTAATTAATGAATTAGCAAGCTACGAAGGACAAGTAATTTTTCTAATATTTTGAAACTAGTTTCCAGAAAAAGCATAAGAGCAAACTCTGCATAGGCCTCTCCCCCCCGTACAAAAATGGTGGGTTGCGTGCCAATGGTGTCCTAATCACTGATACTGCTAGGACATGACACGAAGTGCACCCAAAGCCAGCCGAGCAACTTCATGTTTTGTTTTCTCTTAATTCTCTTTTGTTCTGTCATTAGATACAATCATAAAGATGCATAGGCATGCTGGTTCGATTACCCTAACTTAGCTTGACGGAACGGACCGGAGATGCTTCTTTCATCTTCCAAGTACATCAAGCAGATCGCAGAGCTGAGCGAGGATGCGTTGCACTGATGTGGTATACAATTTTTATTCATGTCGCTCATATATTGACATGGTTACATTGGGATTAATCATGCATGGTCACATGTCACCAAAGGAGCATGCTGAAAAGCTTCTCTGCAACTTATGCAGACGGAATCCACATCCTCACTACTGTTCAAGAGAACATAAAGAGCTTCCATTTTTGTGCGTCTGTTGCCTAGTGAAAGCGCAAGGAGAAAATAAAGAAAGCATATCAAACAGAGGAGCTTGTCAGAGAGAAAGTTTCTCTTCTAGGATGGTTCCAACATAAATTGTAGAAAATGCATTTTTTGAAAAATGTTTTCTCCTTCATGTCTTATTTCCTTTTACTCTTGCTTAATTTCGAATATAATAGTGTATCTTTGAATCGCTGCATCTCTTATCACCATTTCCTTCTTCCTCAGTTCCTCGTTATCTACAAAAGTGTGTATTCTTTTCTAAACTAACGCCTTGTAGAAATGGCTGGCGAAGCTGTTACGCACGTCCATGACTCTGAAACTCAAGAAGACTTTATAAGGCCCGGTGGATTTCGATGAAGCTATGGTAGTGGTTCGATAGAGTTCAACAATAAAAAATGACTGTGAGCTTGAGATTTGATACGATGTTTTCAAGTAGCTTCGGTCACCGCTTGATCTTCTTGTTGATTTGATTCTCATACTAGAGGACAACGGTTGTGAACACAGAGACCTTTTTTTTTTCTACTGAAGAACGCATACCAACGTGTTATTCGGACTGTCAGAGAGACATCTAAAGGTGTGAACATTCGTGACTTTTTTCACTGAAGACCGCGTGGCCTACAAAAATCAGCGCGGTGTCCATGTCTTAGTTGCACTTGTGACGGCCTTTTGCTTTCGCATCGTCTTCCTAGTCGAGCCCCTTCTCAATCTTCTCATCACTTGTTTTCGTAAACGCGGCTGGACACCACGCCACTACTCTAAGGACAGCCGAAACCGGGCCATGTCCCAAAAAAAAAAAAAAGATGAAAAAGCCGATGAAACAGGAATGCATCAGCCAGAGGGCGCCAGGCAAAAGACAAGCTCGCAAAGCAATCGGGGCAATTCGGACTGCCCCACCACGCACCCAAGAAACACTTAAATAGACCTCCATTACAGTTCACACCTCTCTGCGAGGCCATACACCTATCCGCTTTTTATTGACCCAAAAAAATATATAATTTTCGAAAATTATTATTAAATCCGCCACAAATCAAAAAGAAATCCATGTTGAAAACTAAATAGATACCTAATCGAAGGAAACTTCGCCAACGAGTCCAATTCCCCCAAAACAGTCACCTCAACCGACGCATCATTGGTTTTTTTTTCCATTATTCATATCCTCGAGATGAAATGAATTGATCACGTTAAATTAGGACTTGATTGTAGTTTGTCTTAAATTAACTATGCACCCACATATGGACCAGGGAGGTCTGTGGTGTGGGGAGCGAAGTGAGTGGCGCGGGTCGCGGGTGGCGGCGCATGCGGCGAAGGAAGTCACAGCAAACGGGCATGGTCGAAAAGAGGATGAGGCGAAAAGTATTTCTTGAGATGAAAAGTAACTTTTTTTAACTTTCAAATTGAAGCAGAAAAACAACATCAAAAGGCAATTCACTTCAAAAGTATAAAGTTCTTGAGAATAAAAATTTTTACTAACGATTTCTGCTTTAGAAGTTACATTATTCGAACGGAAGTTTCTACCTCAAAAGCACTTCCGTAGACAATTGATTAATCCCACAAGGTTAAAAATGATTGTAATTGTAAACAAAGATAATGAGGTAGTTTGAATGATATTTTTGGGTTTTTCCCATAACACTTGTGGTTCTTCTTTCGCATTTTAGCAAGGCTCGAATCCGATTAATTTTGACAGAAATTGATAATATAAAAGACGGCCGTCCCGATGTTGTTGACTCATATCCCCTTGATTTTCAAATAAGGCTTAAATGAACTTTATTTTAAATAAGAGCTATTAATGCTCGATTTTCTCAAATATATGGTTATGAAATGAATGTTGTTTCAACTTAAGGGCCATGAAATGGTCATGAATTCACAAAAGACTTGATTTTAAGGGCATTTTTGTCTTTTCTCTTATTTGATTTTTATTTTTTTATTAAACTTTCCTTTTTCTATCCCTTAAAAATTAACAAAAAAAAATTAAAACAAAAAAAATGACACTTCGCGGCCGAAGCCCCTTCCCAATTTTGGCCCTCCCTCTGGATGCCATCGCCATCAACGGATGGCAGTAGCGGCGTGGATGCCATCGCCAAGGAATCCCCATGCAATCTCCTTTGGCAAGTTACCAATAAAAGATAGGTGGGGCCCGGTCACTTTAAGAATTTGATGGAACCATATCGTCGGACTCCTATTCGCACTGTAATGAATGATGAAAATGTTTTGTCTCTTTCCGCATTCTCGCGTGCGGTTGCGCGTCTTTTGCTTCCCTTTATGTCTTGACCACCGAATCCCCGATGTTTCACGTGATGGATCTTTGGTGTACAGTCACACCGCGGATGATGGTCTTCTTCACAAATAAAAATGAAGATGACTTACGAATCGTTATTACCCAACATTAGAAACTTCATAAATAATTGTGATCCCTGACATGCCCCCGTTATGTGATTTGACACCTGAAGTATCCAAACAAAATTACCATTACATTGGCAAAAAATCACTATGTTTAACTTTCAAGAACTGTAATTATTAATAAGTAATAAAATTTAGTACAATTATCTTAATGAAAAAATGCCAATTTCCAATTAAGCACCTAAATTGCTTTCATTTTCAAAAATAAGAGCTTAAATTGCTCATAATGTTTCAAGATGGTCTGATCAAGGGCATTCCCACCCCCTCCCCCCTTTCCCCCCCCACCTTCCCCCCCTCCTCCCCCATTCATTTTTTTTTGAAACCGAGGTGTCGCGCGGCTAGCGAGCTTGTGATCAACCAGCGGGAAAAACACGATAGTTCTCGGGAGGATCCGCAGACCCCACAACCACGGGCCCACGGTCTTAAGGTCACCTAGCGCCGATAAGTTTGAACCCCCATGATACTCTCGTGAAAAGGAAACTGAGGCAAAACAAAATCGGCCACCAGATAGTGGGGTGGCATTCCTGTCATTTGTGGTTTTTTATATACATTTTTTTTTTCTTTTTTTTTTATTCTTTCTTCTTTCTTTTCCTTGTATCTTACACTGCCGACAACTCAATGGAACCACAAGCAAAAACCCACCTCTCCATCGCCACTTGAGAGCTTCGACTCCAGCATTGGCCCTGAACCACCAAGCCTCGTTTTTCTATTTTTTCCCTTTTTCCCCTTCCCTCTCCAAGCTACGACGGACTCAGGTGAGGGCCGCCCTAGCCGGATATGGCGAGTGTAAGCCTTGGCCGACGCCGACGAGGGCATCCTTGCAATTGCCCTCACGAATTGAAGCAGACTCCAAACACATCTCCATTGCATTCCTTGATAAACCACGATCCTCTAACGCTTGCACTCCAATTCAAACTCCAAGCTTCAAAGAACCATAAAACAAATTCCCCCGGAAAGTTAATCATCTGCCAACAAGTTGCATTCTCTCATGTTAACAAGA